>OX246746.1:12254562-12466185 GCA_945910005.1 Isoperla grammatica
ATATAAATGTTGTCTTTAATCGGTACAGATGATTATTTTATTCCAGCAGACTAAACAATTCGTATAAAAAACTTTTGATGAATTCTTTTTTTCCAAACTTTATCTCAAAAACAAAGGTTTGTTAAAGTAATGGGACAGAGTATGAACCGGTGTCAATTTAGTCTTTCAGAGAGAAAGTAGTTTTGCGTAACGTGTATGTAAAGCGTAATTTTAAGCGTAGTCAAAATGTGTGATTGTTTTATTTTTAAACATTGCATAAAACTCCATTTAAGATTCACTCGTTAAAAGCCTAATTTTATAAAAATTTTACAAAAACAAACAAAAAACAGCTGGAACAGACGCCAGTATTAGTAGCTTGAATTCTTTTTCTGGGGCCTCAAATGTAGTGTGGCCTAATACTTGTTATTGTTCAGCAGAACGATTCAAGTTATTCCACGAACCTTACCTCATTAGTAATTAGTCTTATAGACACGTTTCCCAGAGAGATTTCCTCAATCATTTTATTGCTGTGAAGAAATAACAAATAGAATATGAATTAAATGCAATTTTGAGATGATTAGTCAGTTTGTTTTTCCATTCCCTCTACATTCAGGTCATTTATTGTGTAAGGAGAAAAATGTAAAATGCATCCACATAGATTACTACATTAACGCATTTGTGTGTCGTTAATCTTTTAAGTAATTTCATCAGCTCACTGAAATATAATTTTAATATAAATTTAAGTTGATAACATACAAATCTATTTGTATTTTAATCTGTAGTTATAACAAGTGAACCAACTTTAATTAATCCGTATGATGTTTTATAACCTACGCGAAACAATTATTTTTATAATCTTCTTTTTGATGGATTATAATAAAATGGGCCTTTATTAACAAAATGAAAGCTGAAAATTTATCTACATTCGTTTTGAATTTATTAGTAAAATCGTCACTTTTAAAACTGTATTTCGATGCATTATTGAGGACACATTCCGCAGAAGGTTTGGTAATAATGATTACCGCTATTAATAAGTAAGAAGAATGAATTCGATTTAAGATCCGCACTTGTTAACTACTGAAGTATGACTTCATGATGTAAAATTTGTCGTTCTACTGAGCTGTAACTGTTTTATTGTAATTTTGCCAGCTGCTGTTTTGTTACAATAAATGAAAAATTGAGCGAAAAAATTATTAAACTTTATATACCATAGTCAATCGCGAATAAGTTGATTATGAATCAAATAAGGATTCTAACAGTGCCAAGAAGGATATATATTTTTTGTTTTCTCATGTGACACTGAAGTGAAGTCTTAAATATTGATGAAACTAAAACAAAGAGGATGGGAAAGAAATGTGACATATTTCTAATTGCTTCAGTTAGAAGTAATTATGTTCGTAAGTACTGCAATCTTATTCGACTCTCTAATTATTTTCATTATTTACGTTACAGTCAACCATTATTGTTTGGTTTTGCTTTTTAAATAAGTACAACAGTGTTTACCAATGCTTCAATAAGTACTAACAAAGAACAAAGTATTATTCATATGGTAGTATTTTTCAGTATTCCAAAATAATGTTAATGATAAGATATTAATTCCTGAGCTAGAGCTTACATCATAATAGCATGGGTGAAGCAAAGACGAAGTGTTTTTAATATGTCTGTTTACTAATAAAATTGTGCTTTATGGTAGTGTTTCTGTTGGAAGTTGATCTCTTCAAGATGGCCGTTGTCGTGTGCTGAACACTTTGATTACTCGAGGTTGTTCGTTTTTCCGGGAATCCGCCTTTTTCAAGGTCACCTGCAAGAAAAACAAAATTATGTATATTAATGAATCTGATTAAGTCAAAACAGAAGTATCTAAATATTATTAAACCAACCTAAAATTCTAATCGTTTAAATGGGCTTTTGTAAGAATATTTACATTCAGTGTAGCCTGTGTATTTTTTTTCTAGATTTTTTTATAAATACGTCATGTATTCGAACTAATGAATACCGATATTTAGAAACCCTCTTATGCTTATAAGAGTGTGTAGTTTATGAGGTTACTCACTGTAACAGTAAAATGATTTGACCTCAGGGAAAAATCGTAATTTGTCGTATTACCGTGAAGTTCCCCCCTTGAGTATTGAATTCTACTAACTGTCCTTGGACATTCCTTCCCAACCATCTTTTTATACCTAGTTACTGATCTGAAAAGGGGCACATAATATGGTACATCCATGGTGTATACCCTACAGAAGAAATTCCGACATACAATTTTAGTTACCTTAAAACGGGCACAATATGGCCCAACCATGATGTTCACTCTACTTAAGAGATGCCTACGTAAAATTGTTATCACTAGTAATGCATACATATTTATTGGATTGATAGAAAGAAAATGATTGAAACATCAAAATTTCGGCATAGGAAGAGACAAAAAAAGTAATGCGGTTGATATTTGAATGCTTCTGTTACGAACGTCTTGTCCAGTGAGGGACCGGTAACGGATGAGGAGAGTTCGGGAGTCTCGTTTGGATGAAAACCACCAACGGATACTCTACAGAACCTGATAACAGCTCAAGGTTCTTTCATACCCCCAGCTGAAGGTCACTGCAAGAGGGTACCAACCACCGTCAAACAAGGTTCAACGTTAGAAATACCAGATTAACTTGATTCATGTAACTAGGACTAGTAGCCTAAATGCAGAACTGGCTAGGTATGAAGGCAGTAGCGTAACGTTTTCTTGTCTTGCTTGGCAGGTATCTTAAGAACGTATCTCGTTTATTTATGTATTTATTTATATAAAATGCCTAAAATAATACGACTGATACCTCAGTTATAGCTAAACAGATGTTAATGAGATGTTGGTCATTCTTATGTATTTCTTATTATCGTTAATCATCACAAGAATGCAAAGCTTTAACAGTTTTATTATCTATTAACACTTGTTTCATATTATTTAGACAAATGTGTGCAAATTGAATTTACACTTATTCTGTTTTCTAGCTGTTGCTATGCAGTGCTCCGTAGGCGTGGGACTTTTGCCCGCCTGATTTTATTGGCTAAACCATATTATTTGCCTGTAAGCCATGTTTCCGCAGTACTAAAATTAATAGCGTATTGGTCAATAGTGTTGTAGGCGTACAATGATGAAATGTTAATACAAATGTTTTAGGCCTTTTATAATAAGCTGTATTATAACTGAGGGACAATTGCATAGTAACATGATGTGTTGGTGCCATTACTAGAAACAATAACACACACATTATTTGTTGCAACTGATAGAAAAGGTTTTAAAACGGCTTAAGTTGTGAATGTGGTTGAACATGATATATGATATTATACTACAAGATTTACCCTACTATGACTCTGGCCAGACATATACAAAATTTGTGTTTATGATAATTTTTTTGATGACATGTTTTATATAAACTGTTAATCTTAGGTGATACTGAATGATGTGGCCTGAATTGTAAGGCTGCTGGCTAGTGAAGATAGCTAAACTTTTACGATTTTGTTTATTTTCACACATATGAACAACAATAAGGTTGTCAGAGACTACAGATTTTTAAACAGTAACAAAAAAAGATTGTAATTTTAAAAATAATTTCAAACTTGTTTTACCAACAAACAAACACAAATGTAAGTAACGTGCACGGTATTTTTATGATAAGACAGTCAATTTTTCTTTAGAATAACACAAATATTTTCCTCTTTCCCTCTTTATTTTCCCAAAAAGAAAGATGCACGAATCAGTACACTACATTGAATACAATGAAAGCGCAACCACACTATCACAAACTGTGCGCATTCTAAACATAACTTTTAGTGTCAACTAGACGAACACTATAGGCAGAGACTCGAATCGTTCTCGTTTCTACTTCGAGTAAACACAATATGCCATAATGATATTACTTATCCCCAACAAGATGTCGTGTTTAAACACACCAGATACCAATTATGCAGTTATCGTTATCTGGAAATCTCGTTTGCCACACTATTTAATAAAATACGGTAGTAAGATGATAGTGTGTATACTTGTTGACTTGTTCACTTGACGCGTATAGTTAATCAGATCAGTCTCGAAGTAATGTCTTCACAAGATGCTGTGTGGGTTTGTTTGATACAGGTTATGGTTGTGTGATCACGTTAGTGAAACATGCATGTTGCACTTTAGAATGAATTTCATATCAATTTTGATAACAATAGATACACTGACCTTTAACCATAACATAACAAAATTATGCCTGTGTTCGTTAAAATTAATAATAATAATAATTTTTCTTTGGAAACCTTTTATAGGGGGTACATGAGCTTCACCTCATGTGCCCCTCTTGAGGTGACTAACTAGATATGTTTGCGTGTTCTGGATGGTTGGGAAGGAATGTCCGAAGAAAACATCGTTTTTTATAATTTTATCACATATCTATATATGAATCTTCACTCTTTCATTTTTTGTTTGTACATCGTAAATGTACCTAAATGTAAATATAAAACTTTATGTTGAGAAAATATGTTGTCTAAACATATTATGTATATTTCTTTTATTTTAGAACATTGCATTATGCCCTCCCTATTTACGGTTAACTCTTCGCAAATCTCAAAAGGTAGCTGGAACAGCCTTAGTCTCAGCATTCTTTGTTACTGAGAAGACTCTTGAAAATTTAAAGCAACAATCAGTGAAAATAACCAGCAGCCAGATTCATCAAACATTTTACAAGTACTGGCATTTATTTGTGACACTTCCATAGGTGACAGAAGAACCTGTGGCGATCTTTGTAAAGCAGCTGTTCACTTGTCTTGATGAATTCAACAGCAAAATTAACAAAATGGGAAAACTTCAAATAATAATAATTTCAATAAAATATAAAATAGTAATGTTTACTAGTTACAAAACGAAAATGTGTGATTAAAATCACTTCCAATATAATATTTAATATATATTTGATTTTCTATGACTTTTTTTAAATTGTTAAACAATATCATAAACCGTATTATTGGTGAATGGAGGAAAGGAATCTGCAAGGAATATAAATAATGAAAGAGTCGAACAATGATCCAAGGAATGAAATACACATAATAAGAAATTAAAATCTACTTTGGATACATATTCAATATGAGTATTTATATATTAGTAATTATTTTAAGTAGCCGGTAGAAAGGAATTTATGCCATCATTTTATACTTTCGTAATAGAATAATAATTGGATGTACTACTATGAAATGTTCACGTCGGTTTCTAGCGTGTAATATTTTGTCATGGACTGTATGTCTAAGCCACAAAGTTGGTATAGTGGTTTGAAGGGTAAGATGTTGGTTGTCGCTTGACGGGGGGGGGGGGGGGGGAAGTGGGGGGGGGGGGGTGGCGCCGGTGGTGGTAGCTAAGGAACCGTTTAAGAAATACCTCCTAGTTACAACGGTATCCCTAAATGGTTAGACCACCATAGAAAAAAATGTTTTTGTCATACAGAAAGGGGAAGTTAGTGTGGTGATGTAAGAAATGTTATACTAACTTCCTTCGGTTGGTCTGCACCCCCCCCCCCCCCAGCACTCACCCCCCTAATTGAGAAGTTATTGGAACTAAAACTATCCACAGATTAAGGTCAGCAGGCCACCGAACAGCCTTGCCAGAACTTACCATTTCTATGAAGATTTTTAGGCGGTTCTTTTTCTAAATGAACGCTGAAGTATCTGGTTCAGTAATATTTACATTATTTGTATACGGTTATTATAAAACACTATTATGACCTAATATAAATGTATATTTACGATCTTATTGCATATTCCAGATAATAGGACGAATTCGTTACAGCCCACGGCTGTTTTACTAATAAAGTCATTACTGTTTTTGTAGTATTTTAAAAATAATGACCAAATCAACATAATATTTTTTTTTCTTGACCATCTCCAAACATAAACCTCAAATACATGTTTAAGAAAACAGAGTCTATTTAAAATTCGTTGCTAGAGTTAACTCTTGTTTAAAAATAAGCTAAGATTAAAAAAACCGTGTCCGTTAAAAACAGATGTTGTAAACCAAATATCAACGACAATCTAATAAGACCTATAGGACTCTTGTTAAATAATTGCAAGAAATATCCGTTTATTATTTAAAACAAATTATCTAATTTTATTTTGAATTTTGATTATGGAATATAATATTATAGTGGGTGAACGTATTGACATTTAAATCTGCGTTGGGGCGTCTGCCGTCGGAAACCACCTAATCGGAAAATTTCAACTATTTGGTATAATACCACGTTGTTACATAATTCAGTATTAAGTATTAAGTTTTTGACAACATCTAGAACATACAAATTAAAAAAAGAATACAAATTATTAAAAATAACTGTAATTTTTTACGCATGCTGATTCACACGAAAATCTTTCACCGGCAGATCTAAGTGTTATACTGAACAGTGTTTAGTGTCACACGCAATTTTTAGTCCTATACATAAGTATCGGTGATAATCATTTTACAATAATTACTCGCTCAAAACTAGTCATATATTGCTTATTTTAAGATAGCGCACGTAAGTGCCGTGCATAATATGTTCTACAACCTTAATCCTGGCAATACCCTACAAGTTCTCAAGACCAAACCCAAACCACACACCACACACATCACACACAGTACAAATATAATAGAAAATAACATTTTACCAGTTTCCGAGGTGCGATTTCTCTGCGATATGTTGTGAAACAGCGTCTTGACTCGTTCCGTTCCGACGGCCGCCATTCCGTCGTCTTGACGGTTGCCGGCGCCACGACGCTCCGCGCATCGCATCTTAGCTGGGGTAAGGCGGGGCGTCGTTCCTTACCGTCGTGGCACCATCGCTCCATTCACCGGGCTTTGTCGCCTCTATCACCGCCGCTCCATTGGCGGTCCGCTCGGGCATCTAGCAACAGATACATGACACATTATCACATGCTGGTGATAACACACATGCTGATAATACTAGAATACAATGTCTTATCACTAGATCTAACATACATACTCTTTTCTTGTAATAAGTAGCTGCTAGTCAGATCTCGAGGCTACGTTTTCACATTTGTGTTTATAACACATACTGATAATACATATCTTATCACTAAATCTAACGGACATACTAGTTTTTTGTGATATGTAGACGTTTGTCAGATTTAGAGGCTATGTTTTCACATTTTGTGTTTATAACACATACTGATAATACATATCTTATCACTACTCGTTTTTTGTGATATGTAGACGTTTGTCAGATTCAAAGCTATGTTTTCGCGTTTGTGTTTATACTGATAATACATATCTTATCACTAAATCTAACGGACATACTCGTTTTTGTCTTATTTTCACATTTCACAGACATGGTTCCACTACGTTGTCACATTTGTGTTTATAACGCATACTGATAATACATCTTATCACTTAATCTAACAGACATACTCTTTTCTTGTGATAAGTAGCTGCTATGTAAGATTTCGACGGTATGTTATTACATGCTATCACATTTGTGTTGATAACAAAATATACTGAAATAAATATATATTTATCACTAGATCTAACGGACATAATTGATTCTTGTGATAGGTAGGTATCCACTATATCAAATTTTGAGGATCCATTTGTTTGAATTGACGTTTTAAGTTTAGGAAACACACACACGTTTATTTAAAACGACGTTTATGCTTACAAGAAATATGCTGAAATACTATAATACTTATCCAATCAGTCATCACTAAATGTAATGTATATACTCGTTTCTTGCGATGGGTAGATGCCATATAAGATTTCGAATTCACTTTTCTTGGCATTGACAATAAAAAACAAAAAACGTGCCGATATAATACTACAACACATATCTTATCACTACATCAAACGTGTCTATAAGCTACGTATAGGCTGGTATCTTGTGATATTGTGGTACCATTATCACAATCATGTCGAGGTCACATTTCAAGGCATGACGTTTAATTGTGTCTGTGATAATAAGAGATGCTATAATTATAACTGACCACCTCTGAAAAAAAGGATTCCAACAATTTTACGTTTGTATTCAATCCGACTACCTCACAAAAATTTCATCTCTTCTAAACGCTAGACATAATATTTGTTAACCCGCTTTAAAGTTCTAATTGACGTCTGGACATCTAGAATTAGAGAGTTTTCTTTTTTACGAGCGAAAAGCAGCATTCTGGACCTGGTAAATTTTATCGTCCGGTATTGGACACTCGTTATAATTGAAATGAGTCGACCACGTGTCATAGATAATAGGCCCAAGCTCGGCTTCTGGGTCGTCGGCGTATCACACGGACGTCTAATCGACCACGGCCGCTGAGCGTCACAGTACAGTTCAATCTAGGTAGCGTGTTGACATTAATTTCAACAGTCACTCGAAGGTAAGTTTTTGTTGTTGTTGTTGTTGTTGTTTATTTTAAATTGCAATATCAGCTAGATGAAAATAATTTAAGCTATCGCATCGGTTATTCTTAATTTTTAAAACGTCTTTCTGAAAGAAGGATGGTATTCTCAAGAAGTTGTCAATGATTTTTAATTGATAATCGAACTCTGTTATGTCTTGTTTTTTACGAACACAACAATAAATACTTTTTTAAAACCGCTGTACTGGACTTACCACAACATAGGCCTAACATAATTTGAATTATAAATCATTCAGTTATTACATAAAAACTAAGTTGTGTTCAAAAAATTATCTCAGACACAATTTTTAAATAAATTCACAATTTTCCCCCCAAAATAAAAAAAAAAAATCGATTTCATTTTTTTCATACACCTAATACGATGGGTTATGATTAACATTTGTTGGTCGGAACAAAAACGGTTGGCTGATGATTTTATCTTAACTTAGTGGTGTTTAACGTCTTGAAGTTTGCTCGGTGTTAAAACAGCACCTTATAAGGAAGGTAAGTTCGTCTTTAAAGAGAGAGACAGGACTATGTGTATGAGGTAGACTCGGAGGTGTGAGCTTAGACAACTTTCAAAGACGAGCTAACCTAACACACAAGCTTGCGATGTATTTCTTAGAGCAAAAAACTTAAATCCGTTCGCGTTAAATAATGCACCACACATTAGCGAAAAGTGTGAACACTTTTTCTAAACAAATGCCGTGATGGTGTAGTCGAGTCTTGAAATTAAACTTTCAAAATTGTTTTACAATTTTTAAGATTCAACTTTTACTAGTGTTTATCTTTATTGTCACTGGACGAAATGTATACAAAAATTATTAATCTATTTGGAATACCCCGAGTAATGTGCATGGACAATGAATTATATTTCGTTCATAAAATTCACGGTATTTTATCTCCTCATTTTATTTATAAAAAAGAATATTTCCAAGATTATTTTCATCTCGTTTTGGACCCCCTCTGATTGCAAAAATGTAGTTTGTTACTATAATAAAGTAATTTACGTTTAACCTTTATGGTATAGTAGTAAATGGTATGTAAATGTAAAGTAAGGTAAGGTGGTATGAATTATGTAAATGGTGAATGTAAATCAAAAGTGGATCACGTTCCAAACAAAATTCATCTTAAAAAATAGTCTATGTTTTCTTGATGATGTAAGTTATAGGATACATAAGAATTGCAATACGTGTCCAAACGAAATTCTTATATACCAAGAAATTATGTGCACCACTGCTAGAAATGATATCACATTCTCTGTAGGAATAGTAAAACATGTAACTGGTATTGTTCTTACAAAGAAATAAATGTCCAGCGGGTAATAATTGTTAATTTAAATCATATATTTTTTATCTGCAGAACAGTAAAATGTATCAACTATAAGTAAGTGTTCCTTCCAAGAGATGAGCTAAACTGTTCGAACGCTTAAAATAATAATAATAAAATATCAACTTCATTTTTAAAGGAACATTTATGAACTATATGCTGTATTGCTCATCTCGATGAATGAGTTCACCTATTCACAACGCTAAAAAAAAAAAAAATAAAATAACTTCGGTATAAGAAAAATAATTCCTCTATCCAATACTCAATATTGAAACGCTTTAAATTAAACGTTAAGTTTGAAGAGAGGCTCTAGCCCATCCCGTACAGTACATAGCACATCTCACACACTTCCACGGCAGCCGCACTTTGAAAAACAATCTCTTGCCTTTGATCAGGAGAGCTAAGCTGAGAACGGTATGTCTCACCAGTAATCTTATAAATCTCCCTCTACTTCTTCCGTCTTGTGAGTTCCTTTAATTACCTTTCAGAGCGTTCACGACACAAATCAATTAATTGAGACACGTACGGCTGATCAAGAATGTGCCATGTTTTTCCTCTTCAAATAAACGACGGGGCTTAAGTCGGTGACGTGGGGGGGGGGCAGGGGGGATTTGGGGGGGGGTTGTTTGCTGGAAGATCCGGGCGGTCCGGACTGTATATACCCTTACAAGATTTCCGGGTTTCAGTCTGCCTAATCGCCCGGTAAGCCCAGTAGAAAGTGCTCCTGCCAAATACGGCTCCTAATTGATCTACCTTATAATTGCCCTCTGGCTTCTGTTACTAAACCCGAACTGAACTTTTCTAAAGTTGAATTTTTTGTATTTATAGTATACTGTGCTTTTTTTGGTAATTTGTTTTTTGTTTCTCTTTAGGTAAATGATAGCTTTCATTTTCTATGTGTGCTCAAACTCGGATGGTTAAAGGTAGATGAATAAATTTACAATGTTGACAACTGTACGATATGATAGTCATATTCTACTTCTAACCACAGCGATTAACGCCAAAGTAAGACAAATATCAATCAATCAATCAATTAATTATTATACAATCAATCAATCAATCAATATATTACCCACTGGACGTGGGCTTAAATCCCAAATAATTAGGCTTCGTTCTTATGTTGTTTTTCATAATTCCATCCAATGTTGTTTACTGCCGATATATACATCAGCAACTCGTCATTCAACATTATATACTATTGGTTTTTGTATTTTGTATGTACTATTGTATACTCCCGTTGTGTTGTGTTACACATTTCAGCGTTGTGTTGACTCCCAGAGTGTAACTTCGTCAGCTACATCACCATATGATGACTATCTTATGACAATCTCTTTGGAACATCGTCACCATGATGGCATACATATTACTTATTGATTGGTTATTTGAGTTATTATCACATTTCATATAATAAAATTAGAAATTACGGCCTGTTTATCTATGTTTAGTATATTATGATCCTGCGTATCTATGGCATTATATAGTGGAAAAGAAGCCGCCGATTCGTATCAATAGTTTCCAAAGAAATATCCCCATAAGATTATTACAAACACAGTTTAAACATCCGTGAAAAGGTACTACAATTTCATAAAGAGTGAATCTATAAGTGGAATGTATGCTATGTCAAAAAAACTGAAAATGTATATTTTGAGACAATGTATACCCACAATATTTCGTTTTACATTCACGTTACGTTATCGAGCAAAGTGTTAATAGCTACTGCAAAGGTTAATATTTTTTATGTCCCCTCAACACACCCCCGTTAGTTTGATGATATTCTGAAAAAAAACTTTATCTTTAATACTTTAAGGTATACGAATTTTCAGCAGGGTTAAAACAATACTGAATGAAAACGAGTATTTCCCTTAGCTCCACTCATTCATTGACCAGTTGTCATCCATCGTTCAGGTTTCGAGTGAAAGCTGTAGATTGACAGTGTCCAGCAAGGCTATGTTAACCATTATCGGAGTCATAGAGAATCATTCCACCATGATTGACCTCACTGAAGACTTTGGGGACGAATTGGTTACTAATTTTACCCTAGATGGAGTAATGTAACAAATAGATAATCCCTCGTTTAAGACAAGACGCAAGAGCTCCACATACCCCCTCCCCCTCCCCCCCACCTACTTCCCCACAACCCCCTAGAACCAAGCCACCCGCCACCCACACCTTACCCAACTGCTCTGGCAATTGTGTTAGGCTTAGAAGGACATTTTCGAATTACGCCACCCAATTCGATCTAAAATTTAAATGCACTGTTTTAAACGAAATGCGAGAAGTATTTGTTTAAAGAAACACTATTTAAGTGTATACAATCAATTGATAGTTATGACTTCTAAAGAATAAAAATGTATGGTTTGCTCACTCCAATTTCAAGAACGATTTGGGGGATATTTTCGATAACTTGGTAAACATAAAACAACGCATAATTATACCTCGACAGTTTGCTTAGCCCGGCCGGTTTATTGACTTCCACAAACTGCAATAATAATAGGCTAGACATCAACGTTTTTCCTGTTTTAATGACTCGAACCGTTGCGAATGCGGCGCACTCATTATATTACATGTTTGGTTAGGACAGTAATTATTTGGGGCCCAGATTTCACCAATCAGCTCATTCAATTGGATATGTACAATTTGCTCTGGCATAAAAACAATATGTTTATGTAGCTAAATAATTTTGGGAATGCCGATTGTTTTCATTTATTGGATTTAGTTATGACATTTGTGAAAGAGATCCTACAAAAATGTCTTACACTGCCCAGAGCACTTGCTATTGCCAATTTAACGTTGGTAGCAAACAAAAGACCGAATATATTCAGTGCTGTGGGCATAGTACAACAATGGCGACATTGTTATGTGGGTTGCCTGTTTGAGTTGTTATAATATAGTGATTGTTCAGGGTATTATATGGATGTTTGTCACCTAGTATACACGACTAGTATACATATCCTAAAATCTATTGTAGGAGTTTTTCTTCGAGTTTTATTTAACCTTATACCTATGACGCATCAAACGCTTATATCAGGGCTAAAGTGCCAAAACGGAATATTAGTATAATCACCATTTGATATCAGAAATCTTTATGTGTCTATAATTTATAACAGCAAGGAGCTGGTTTAAGAGTAGTTTAAATATAAAATCATAATATGAAGAACCTACTGTATAGAGAATTATATATTATTTGTTTGAATAAACTTCGAATAACACCAGTTTTAGAAAGCTACATAAACCTAGTAAGCAAGGAAGTCTCTATATTTGAGAATATTTGCCGAACCCCGGTTTACATTCCTGTCATTAAAATTGATGGTAGGCCTGCATGCTGGGAAATCTATTAGTTGGTTTTGAGATGTATGCTTTGCGGAGTTTGATTGGTGAAAATCAAGAGTTGTTTTTAAAGATTAAGATACGGGACAACGTTGAACTACTTTTCCCCACTCACATAGCTGATCCACCGTAGATCTGCATTCTTATGACACTTCTCACTTGCAAAACATGACCATGAGAAGCAATCATTGTTTTCTTAAACAACTCTCTGGAAATAAATGACAAAATTAATGGAATTGCAATACAAGTGATGTTATTAACCTGTGTGTTTTGAGTGTGTCATGTATATTAACGTCTAATTCATGTTCAAATTTATTTCAATAGTCTCTTGTTAGATGGTTTATGTATGGTATGGTTGTTATGTCAGGAGATATTAGCTCAAGTACTTTTCAGTGGATAATTTAAAAACCTACATAAAGAGAGAAATGCCCTAGGTAAACGGTAAGCATTATAAGATCGGGGTGTGTGTGGGAAAGTAAAATTTTTCTTACTTGTATTGTTTGGTCTACTAGAGTCATAATACACGTTACACTTGTGGTCAGCAGCGTCCGAATTTACAAGGGGGGGGGGGCATCAACCGTACCGCCTTAAAAAACACAAAATACAATTGAAGGTGGCTCAAGGAAAGAATATGAAATGTATAGCTTGAACCCTACCTGTTGTTTATAGGTAAAGGGGAATATCAGATGTCGTAAAATTCATAAAAAGGCATTGCTGAACCTTTAGACCTGTTGAATATTTCAAAATATAAATTTGAAAAAGTTATAAGAAAATTAGTACTGACGTTTTTTACTTCTGAAAACTAAATTCTTTCCAGAAGTCATAATCGCATTGAAAATATATCGCCCCATCCCCCGAAATAGACTACTGAACACGCCACTTGTTTTACAAGCTAACATAGATTTATAACCTTATAGTTTCGGTATAGTTTTAACCATTAAATTATCATGCTTCCACTCACAGCAAATAACAAGTTACTATACTGAGGTCCGTCCGTTTTCACTTGACGTAGCATACTTAAATCGTCTGCATAAAAAACATCCCTCTTTCGGCAGACGAAGCGTGGCTCCCCTAAATCCCAAGAACGAAGAACGTGGACATGGTTAGGGCTCGCATAATGCACACATTGTGACAGTCTTTCGCCACAATCCTATGCATTCATGCACCGTAAACATTGGGGTTGAATACCTACGTGTGAAGTATCAATTTTATAAACATTATGAGGAGGCAGTGGCTCGAGGTTTGTCTGAAACCACGTATACACATATGATGGGGGATTCACGGGCGTAACATTGTAAGTTGGAAAGTAAGAATTAATTTACTTGTTGAGAATGGTGTTTATAAACGGTAGCCGGATTCTTATGAATTTGCATATATTTAGGCGGAAGGATTGAAAAGGTGTTACATGCACTATTTAAAGTATAAGAAATACAGAGAAATATTTTCTTTGTGCTTGTTTAGTGTTTTTGTTTTGTTTTCTTATCGTTTTTTCAAAGA
Organism: Isoperla grammatica; assembly: GCA_945910005.1. Classification (NCBI taxonomy): domain Eukaryota; kingdom Metazoa; phylum Arthropoda; class Insecta; order Plecoptera; family Perlodidae; genus Isoperla; species Isoperla grammatica. The sequence continues at coordinate 12,269,077 of OX246746.1, forward strand.
GAAGCCATTTGTGGTTTACGTGATTTCCTTGTTCATTGCGTATATAATTTTTGGATAGGCAGTGTAACGTGACCTCTTGTTTTACACATTACCGCATATTTCAATTAAGAATGATACAGATGAGTCATAAAAAAATCTTGACAAATCAAAACAAAACACAGAAATTAAGTTTTCTTCTCTTAATCGTTGTCATTTTCTAAGTTTGAGTCGGGCAGGCAAGCAAGCTGGCTGGTTAGTCTTGCGATGTACCTGTGGGGTTGTATCTTGGGAGCGCTGAAAGCTGAAAGGGTTTCTCAAGTAACTTGCGTAATAGAGAGAAATAGTCTCACATTCTTTGCTCAAACACCGGAGTTGTTTGGAAGTTATGGGAAAAGCACTAACTTTTCAAGTAATAAGACTTTTTCAAGGCACTTACGAATAAATTAAGAATAAGTTCTTTAAGTTCTTTGAGTTGTTTTAGAAAAGTTTCATTAATACAAATGGCGCACTTCTGAACTGTGTAACTTTTCAAATGAGTTAAGTTTTCATGACTTTTAAGAAGGCCATTAAGACGAAGAATGGCAAAGAATAACGTTAAAACTCGCCTCTAAGGCAACTAATGGTTTGAGATGGAAATTTTCTCCCGGGTGAAATCGTAATTTATATATGAAACTCGAAAAGAAAAGAAAATGGCGCTTCTTAAGATTAATTACTTCGCTCCACTCCGTAGGGATGGCGCTATCAAACAAGATCCAGGTACGGAATAAAAACATTTCGCAGGAGAATAACATGCTAAGACTGAAGTTACTGTTCAGTCATCAGTAAAATATGTCCAGTTGTTTGCAGTGTAGAACAAATCATGTTGTTTTCAAGTAGAATGGAGTATTATTCAACATTGTGTTGCGACCCAAGGGCATTCCTAAGTGCGTATGCCATCTTACAAAGGAACTGAAATCATCGTACCGTCTATTGACAATTGAAAAAAATCGTACAATCTTTGGTGAAAATTATCCAGTAATTCATATTGTGTTCATAAATAATACTAGTCAAAACAAAACTTGAAGGAACCACATGCTACTAAAATTGAGGTCCAAAGTAGTTATACGGCTACAAAACGAATGTGGAGAATATCAAAGACTACATTTTCTACATTATACAGTTTATGATGAGTTTACTCTTAGATATTACGAACATACGAGTAAACCGATGTGAAATTGTTAGTATGTTAACTCAAGAGTTTCTCTTTAGACATCCTAAACAAGTTATTGTGCGAGTTTTGCGTATTTTAAAAGAGTTGTAGAAGTAATTGAGGATCAACAGTGGAAGCAAGTTATACACCTTGTAGAAATCGTTAACTGCCATATCGTAAAGAGTTGACTTGTTGTATGTATTAGTCAAGAACAGCTTTCATACTCTCCATAGGAGGCTAATATAATCATGACACAATATTGTTAGAAAAATGTTTTGTATTAACTTGTTTGTTTAAGAAATTCGTAAAGTAAAACTGAAAAATTTGTATATAAAACTTCATTAAAAAATTACTGATGTATAAATTTACAAAATCAAAAACATCACGTTTATGTATTCATCATTAATACTTTCAACTTTAATTATTTGAAGAGCAGTTAAACTAGAAACAATGTTAAAGATGTAACATTTTACCGTGAACGAGTTGTATCGAAGTTTTTTCGACACTATGATTCAGTACAACTCACAACAGGTTTATTTCGCTTTATGTTGGACAAGACGTCTTAACACTACTAATTTCTTTACTGTCAGTGAAAGAAGTATCATATAATGCAAGGCTGTATTACGGTAGTTGATAAAACTTAGGGGACGGTGTTTTCAATGCGAAAGTTATTTGTGAGTTGACCTTCGTAACCTACATGGCAAGGGTTGAGTACAAAAACTACCCTAAAAGATTTGCGAGTCAACGGAGGTAGCCTCCCTAGACCCTTTCTCATCGCCCTCCTAGAAAACACTTAAGGCGGGTAAGGGCGCAAGAACGAGCTGCTCTAAAAAATTATCTTGAAACTCATTTTCGGTTAAGCGAAAATTCCATTTCGAGGTCTGGGACTATTTTCTTACGCAAAGGTAATTTGCCTTACGATCCAATCTTCCTTAACTACCCCTGTACAGCCACCGTCCCAACCAGTTGCCCCCATCCCTTTTTCACGGGCATGTTTTCTTCGCGAGATACTTTTCTGGCACAGCTACTCGCAGTCCTTGGAAACGCGGGAAAGTCAAGTGTTCTGGTAATGCAATGACCTCTGCATATATTGTAAACGTGTAAATCAAGAAGTATGTGGTTTTGTAAGAACCTCCATAAAAAACATTTAACTACGATTTGTATCATTAATAATACTTTAGTCATCGAAATAACAACCAAAATTCCTACAAATTTTGAATTTCTTGGAAAGCTGAATTTTGATCCAACGAAACTAAATCCTTTTATATTTCACTTCTTCAATATTTTTTAGTGTTCTTTATTTATTATGGTACTAAAAAAAATGTATTTAACACAACTGCTATGACAGAACCACCATTCACAATAAATTGTCTCTTTACTTTGCAAAAGTCATGATCATGAAAGTAAGAATTTTAGTATTTTATTGGGCAGTTATAATTGGCTCACAAAGAAAAGTAGACAATACCACGGAACGTAACCAACTCTTGTCGAACTGGCATTGTGACTAATAGTGCCAGCAATAAAAAAATAAAAAATATATATTAATAAATTTACAAATATAATAATTGTATTTAAATAGTTTGAAATGACCAAACAAGGGATATTTAAGAACTGCGCATTCTTCTATAATGTCTGAGGGAAACCGTGTCAGTTTTGTCGCTGCTGGTAATCGAACTCACCACCTATTGATGAAAGCCTCTGGTACCGGTGATCTAGAGGGAGCTTAGCACTTAACATTATCACTCACTATTCGCTCGATTTCTAAGATAAGAAAAGTTTCCTAACGCAGGTGAATGATCGTGATTACCTTGGAATAACAAAACATGGTTTTAAACAAAAAAACTAAGGCCAAAATAAAATTTTAAAACTTTTTTTATTTAGTAAGTAGTTTTTTTAAATGTACATGTTGATAATAATTTGTATTTATTTGTGTGGAAAAGAATGGGTCTCAGTACTGTATACAGTATATTCAGTTGGAAATCATAGAACACGTGGTCTTAATTAAATACTGTCATTTTCTTAACCTGTGTAGTGATTACTGTGACTTTCATCCTTTATGAAAATAAGAATGGATGTGTTTTATTAACTATGATTTCTATCTTCAAAAATGCATTCAATTAATACCTACTGTTAAAATTAGTGTTATATATCATTTGATTTAAATAATTTACAAAAGAACGTGTGCACACGTCACAATGCCACATCAGTACTGTTTCAAATCCACATGTCTTGAACCGTTTGGTCGTTTTTTTTTTTTTTTTCTATTTTGTTTCATTGTTTTATTTTAACTTGTCTATTTTTATTTAATCAAGCCAATTTGTTGTGGGCTTTTTTATAAACCTACCTTATGTAGCTTTAACTTTCATCATGTTATAAAATGCACATGAGATTATTGATTTGTATTAGTTTTGAATTATTAGTGTAGTATTAGTATTATAGTATTGTATTGATTAACTTTCATCATGTGATAAAATGCATATGAGATTATTGATTAGTAAAGAAAACTATTATTATTGAAATAGTTGTTTTGAGTTATTTGTGGTCTAAAAAGTAGAACCTGGTAGTTTTGTAACTGTGCTTTGCGCCGGATGTTAAATCCGCAAGAGTGGTTGATGCGCGGATGACCGATCTGGGTTGACCTATTAAATAACTCCGATTGCTTGAGATGGAGACGGGTATCGATTGAGAAGCTCTTCTCTCGAGAACTCTCTCAAAGAAAACTAGACAGAGAAAAATAAAATATCGCAAGAATTAACGAGACAGCAAGTAGTAATTTAGATTGGAAAGCGGAGCGACTTGGTATTTTTTGTCAGGCGAGCAATTATTTGTGTTCATTCTCCGTAGTTCTTCATTTTCTTAACAGCTGAGTTGTTCTCAAAATATTAAGGAACTTTCAAAATGGTTGCCTGGAATTAAAATAGGGGGTGGGGAAGTGGAAAAAGGAAAAGTAGGGGTTCTAGAATGAACTTTGCATATTGTTGAGGGTAAAAAGTTGATGGCGTAGCTTCAGAGGGTGGAACAGTACGGAGATGGAAAAGGAGTATTTTAGAACCCCTTAAAAAAGGAAAATACGAAAAGGGGAGATTCTTAATTTGAAAAAGCGACCAATCCTGCGCGAGCTACGAAACTCTTTAACTAATAATAAAATTTCTACGTAGAATTTTCTGTCCTTGTCTCGTTTTTAATCAGGCTTTTCAAATTCTCTCTCGCTTCTGCATTTTAAATCTATACAACCTCCTTCCTAAAACAGAAGACCTCTTGGAATCAACTTCAAAGAAAAACTCGTTACCGTAAAGAACAGTGAGGAAAACAACTCTGTCGGAACCACCCCTACTTCTCAAGGCCACGTACGCGAGGGTCCGTCTGTCCGTCTATCGGTCAAGGCCGACCTTCTCAACACATGATCCACATTTGACAAGACTTTTTCAAACAACTCCTCCGTATGAAACCTGACGGAATTGTGTTTGTAAGAAACAATCCAGTGAAAACACACTGGGTCACATGTGCTAAACACGTATCATAGCTGCTCACACCTGATCTAAACATTACGATCGTACCCAATTAAAACTCGAGACGTGAACTGGTGTTACCTTATTAAACCCGTTAAGTATTATCTAAAAGCTTCCTTCTTCCAACGTTCACAGCTTCGGAATATTTCGTAAGTTTCCTTTTTGAAAAGCGAGCATACTCAGTTAATTCTGCTATCCTTCCATCTTTCTTAACTTCTTTAGCGATGTAAAAAGTATCTCGTTCTTCGTCGCACACCTTAATTTAGATACCAGTCTCTCTCTTTCCATCTAATGTATTGTATAGGAGACCACGCCTATGCTGCGACGCCTACATAAAAACTTTCTCAGACTCGGAAATATCATTAAAACATCCAACTCGCAGTATTTAGAAGCAGTGAAATACGAAATATGAGTTTTTTATTATGATAAAGTAGGAGAGTTATCCATAATAATGTCTTACTTAAACCTTTTGGACTCTGTTCAAGGTATAAAAAAGTCCAAATAAACTTGAGTGTAATGGAAAAATCTCGATTTTCTCTTCGTTAAACGATAGTTTATGGTTTGAAAATAAAAAAGCTCCTGTTTTTGCACTCAATAAATAAATCTGACCAAAGTATTGGATTGGTTAAATCCACCGCACAGTAAACTTAAAACTGATAGGGAGACTGAACTGACACATTTATATCAGCCGCTTTTACATCTCTTCTTCGGCCCCATTTGAGTTTATATCCATGTTATACAATGTAATTCAATACATCGTAAGTCTCAGATGCATAATTATTAAAGTAAGATTTAAAAAAAAAAGTAAGATTAAAGAAGATTAAAAAGCAAGAATCAGGAATGTATTTACCGATTACAGCGCGCGATACTCTAAACCTGGAGGTTGCGGGTTCTATTTCCGCACAAAGCAATACTGACTGAAGGCTTTTCCAGTGGAATGATTGAATTGATTTCAGTAGGAGTTCATACGAAAATATTATATTTTATCACATAACTAGTCTGTTAACTGTAACTGAGGATCGGAGTACTAAAAATAGTTGTGGCGAGAAGGACTAAGGGTGAAAAAGATTACAGAAATAGTTAACATTATACAATCATTGATAATCCGTGGAAAGACAATTTACCATCACATTGTGCTGATAAAAAAAATGATTCTCCCTAAGGAGGTGTCTTGACGCAAAATGGTAATACTGTATCACCGTTCACGACACCAACCAAATCCAAGGTAAATATATGCAACAGTTGACAGCTGAAGATTGACAGTTATAGTCTTATACCATTATAGTAACACTTTATAAGTTTTTATTCAAACAAGTAAAATATACGCAGGTGTTTTATTAAATGGATCCGTTTGTTTTGATGTTTATCGTTATTTGTATTTTCCGAGTCCAGCACAGATATCTATAAATTGTTGATTTATGAGATAAGATACGAAATAGGCTTAGTCAAATATTTGCATTTTATATCATTCTTACGTATGTTTTAAAATGTTGACGATGTAAGTTTGTGTTTTAATTTGAAACTTCCTCTAGAACTCACAAAATATCGAATTGCACCTTGTATTGTTTGTTTATTATAATATAGTATATATACTTTCCATAAGAATGAATTAACTAGTTATTGTATTGTGCATGTGACAAATACAATTAACTTATTATCATGTAAATATAAGTGAAACAATATCATAAATGATCTCACAGATAGTGTTTGGGTCTTGTGTGAGTGTGTAGCCTGCTGCAAGCGATTTCCAAGAAGTGATTCTTATTAATGATACTGTCATTTTTTATCAAATAAAAGTTCGGTGCGTTCTTTTCATACTGCTGAAGAGGATAGGAATCTTTTTGTTTCTAATTTGACAGGAATTTTTTGAGTGTTCAGAACGAAGTATAGCCTACATTATAATCGGATGAGAAGCATTTTAACATGTGCGGCTTCTCTCTCTGACTTCTTTGACTTGTTTCTTTGTCAGTGTAAAGGAACAGTCGTTGCCAATCAAACTCAATGCAGTTATACTGATAGGTAAAGGAAGTTGTGTAAACCACATTTTATTCATATTATTAGTATTAAGTTATGGTATAATGTGTAATGCAAAATACAATATCCACTTCAATTTTGAGTAAGAGATTTAATTGATAACAAAATAAATTTTTACGCATACTAGCATTAAATACATTGAAAGATCTATTCACAATAAATTTGTTTGGTTATTTTAATCAGTGATATCAGGAATGTGGAAGTACGACAGCTTATTTTACAGGTCTAGGGCTACATAGTTTTTGTTCATTCATATTAAACACAATGTCAACATGCATTATTACCATCTTTAGGCGCGTCTTTTAACTTCGCATAGTCCAGGTTAACGAATCCGACAGGGTTTAGTCAATAATGTTATTAATTATATTTAACACATACTAGTTGCCTCTGTTACAATATTCATAATTGCAAAGTATTCTTCATTAAACATTGTTAGCGATGGCCTTCGTTTTCAATTTTGATTTTGAACATTTCAAAGAATATGCTTTTCAAAAGAAGGCCGCGGAAACCCGGCTGAAAGTAAAACGAGCTTAATGAACACACCCTGAATTCCTAACAAAACTTAATCTGGCTTTAATCTTATCAAGCACACTGTAGCCTATTTGAGAACTGTAGAGTGTTATCTTTTTCATTAAGAATATACTAATTACGAACTCAGATGTAATTAGCAAGTTATAAGATATTTATTCCTTGATCTCGAATATAAAGTCATTCATTAAAAGTAAAGCATTTAGAATTTAAAAAATCTCCAAGTCAAATCTTGGTATTTATCAGTAGAAGCTACTTCAAGAAATCAACAACTTTAAATGGAAACTTCATAGTGCTTGACAAAGTCTTGGTTCCCAATTTCGTGGGCTTTTAAAACAAAATTAAACAGTCTGGCGAATAGATTAGCTGAATATGCGACTTCAACATTTTGTCGCTCCAACAAAAAGAAAACGCTGTGAATGCGAGACGTATAACTTACGCGAGCAAGTAAACATTCGCGAAAATTAGCTTTTAATATAGTACATACAATACGACTTCAACATTATATTAGTTGCAATCAAGTTATTTTATTCTTATTAAATAAACGTTTGAGTGAAATAAAACTAGTGTACTGGAGTTATTGAGTATCATTTGAGTATTTTGTGTTTGTTTTAAGACGCACTTATCAACTAGATGATATAGCGTTGACATTAGTGTACAGGAAAGAAACACAATGCACACAATACTAACAATACTATATACATTAGTGTATATGAAAGAAACACAATGCACACACTACTATGTACAAGTAATAAGTATCTCAAAAAGGTAGATTAAAATCGTAAGATAACTCCTCAGCGATGTTAACAATGAATACTGACCGTCAAAACGTTATGTTCCTATACAAGGCAAAACATTGTACATTCATTTATAAGTAAATGATTTAAATGACAAGTCCCTATTTTTTGCTTTGTTACAACTATCGTTGATAAGTCAGCACTTTCATTACCTAAAGTAAAAAGTTATGTTATAAACTGAGTGCTAGCAATACAAACGAACAATAACAAAACATACGTGACAATCAGTATATTACTCGCTTCAGATGGTTAATATTAACGAACTTTCGCTTTCCCTTATTCACTTACTATCAACCATTGAACAGTATGCGTTTTAATTGGCTGATGTGATTTTGTATACTTGGGTGCATTGTGCATAACAATACAAACGATCCAAGAAATATAATTCTGTAATTTACCATATTTTAAGAGCCATTAGATACCAATGATTAACATTATGCATCACGTATTCCCACCACCACAATAGTAATCGTAATCGACATCGTCATCGTTAGATAAACGATAAATACAAACCTGCTCCCATTGTTTGAAGATGCTCCTACGCAAACCAGCGACAAAATTTTTGCGTCGTGGTAGGATATTTTTAGCTTATCTCACGAAAACTAACTTCCCGTTCTTTGTAGTAACTAAGGACTAGATCAATCGATCAGCCAAGGCGCTATTATCTAGAATGCGGTAGGTAACTCAGTGTATGCCTCTCAAGAAGCGAGCTAGAAGGTGTAATCCCCTTTTCCACCTCACTGGGGGCTCATTCTGGCGCGGCCAATTGTGAAATTGGTGCAAAGCAAAGGTGTTTCTACAAGCAGATGAAGGGACCATACAACAAGCTACACTTCTAGACAAGGAACAGACTAACATAAGACGCAACACATTGTTATCAAGCAAAGCTTTGTATTGCATACATACAGTAACTAGGAGAAGACACTGGCTTCGAATTAGTGCCCAGTTGTTGGTGCTTTTTAGTGAGGATAAACTTATCCTATTTAGTGCACGCCAGACTCAAGACAATCACCACCAGCAACTGGTATCAACATGGACAGCACATGAACATGAACAATGCCCATTGCTAACAAGGAAAGTTTTGTTAGCATAAACTGAATTTAATTCTAAAGTTTAAGATGTAATGCCAGCTCAGGAATTGTACACCAGAATTTAGCATTAACTATAAGACTGGCAACAAAACATGAAGGAAACATCACAAGTCAAAATGCAATATTGACAACTCTTGCGTATGGACTAGGTGAAGGAGAGCTCAGAAAGGGTTTATCCAGAATTAATGATATGTGTCACAATATAAAATGTATCAAGATATGATTTATCAGTGAACCAACAAGACATTTGGCAACATGTACAGATTATAACATTCAAAATTGGTTGATATGACCTGACAATTTTGATGTTGGTCAGAATCTGGTAGCTCACACAAACTCTGAACACAACTGAATTTGAACCTTCGCTCAGGCACCTACAAACACAAATACGCAAAGCACAACTGTACTGAGAATTTTACAGTGCACATTGCTTCTTACGGCTTGTAGCCTTTGGGCCGGTCTTACAATCTCCTAATAGGAAAGTTATTTGTAGCAATTAAGCTATTTGGAGGATTTCAAGAGTTTTGATTGGTCGTTGTCATGGAGAAAACAAGCTATTCGACGAATAAGTAATTATTGGGACATTGTAAGACTGGACCTTAGTCTAATTTATCCTTTTTTTTAGAATATCCAGCTCAGCAGCATAAAAATAATTGATATTGTGTATCATTTTATACACGAGCTAATTGGAGCTAATTGTGTCGAAATGAAGTTCTACTTCCTCAAGTAATGCGTCAAACATGCCCGTTGATTGATGTTTACGCTGTACCTTAGAGTGAACTAATACTCACCTATCTACTCTTATTTACCATGCCGTGTCACATTGATATTATAATCGTGCAGGCGCATGGATTAGTCAATCGTCACGAAATGTCCAAGCCTAATAAATACAGCTGATGCCAGTTCACGCTCCCGCCGTGTTGTCTATTTGATGGCGACTTGGAATACTTATTAAGGTATGACCTTAGTACGACCTCACGATCGAGTCTAAGACTGAATTAGTGTTTGCGATTATGTCATGTGAATAATATGTTTTCGTGCCAACTAGGAATGAACTAGAGACATATGTTTATACCAAATACACATTGTTCAAAACATTCTAGTTGCAAGTTAACCAAACCAAACCAAACGGAATCTTTCTCTTGCTTTGTTTAACCATTTTAAATTGTGTCTCAATAAATAGAAATGTAAGATAATGTACCTAAAAAAATCATTGTACTGCTTGTTACAATGCTTATACTGTTGAAAAAATCAAATGGATGAACTAAAATAATTTGTCCCTGGGAATTGCTTATAACAAGATGCTTATTTCTATCAAGTTCTTCTTGATGAAATTACAACACGGACTGACTTTACTTTTGATGGCCGAAATGCAAAGCTTGCGATATAGCTGTGGCATCACAGACTTACTGGACATTCGAATTTCAAAATGGCTGCTTGAAACTCTAGTTTTGGTCAAGTAGTCAATTTTCGTTTGCTGAATATTTTTGCTGTTTACTTACTTCTAACCAGCCAACGACTAAGATGCCAGTTTTTGAACTGCTAGTTTTGGTGGGCCAAGAGCTTTAGTAATTAATTCCCTTGACCAAATTAAAAAAAAAATTAGTGGCACCTAGGAATGAACTGTAGGCCTAATAACAAACCACTGTTAGTAATTAAATTAAGTCTTTTTTAATTGAAAGAATTATTGAATTATTGTATTGTGTACAAAATTACAAAAAAAACAAACGCTTAGTGATGTTGTATTTATACTGTTTAAATAAATTTATTTATGAGTTTATAAAATAACCAGAGTATTCATTATATGAAATCAAAATTTTATGTAGAACTCAAACTTTCGTCTAAATTCTGAGTTCATCGTAATCAAAATTGAACAAGGAGACAATATTTCGACTTTAGATAATAGAGACCTTCCCTATGTCTTCATACGACGGGACGATGCGTGCATGAACGACCCAAGTCACTAAAAATGATGTGGAGACAGAATTCTAACACGAAACATTACCAACACTTTCAAAACAAAGTCAGGGCTAAAATTACAAACACGTTTCGACAAAAAAAATCAGGATCTTTAATCGAGATTCGGGACTGAACACAACTGTTTGTTAGTGAATCAAACTCGATTTTTATTTTGGGTGGGGGGGGGGGGTAATCACCGATGACGTAATGATTTCGCTCACCATCTGCTAATATTGGTTAATAATAATAAGAAGAAAAAAAATACTTTTATAGATACAGATGTTTCATAGCGTTTTGCGTTGCAAGATTTGTTATCAGTTTGTGTAAGTGTTGCCGCCCTTTCAGCTTCCGGTTAACGAACGAGCGAAAATGTGCCAGACAGATAAATACCGCCTGGTTTTAAACAACACTTGGCTATTATTAGGCTTTCTCTAGTACATCTGATTGTTTGTTCTTGATTTTACAAATACTGAGAGATATTGGTTTAGATTATGAATTTAACTTGACAGTGCAAAATAAAGTCGACATTTGACACGAGTGGGGATATGGTAATAGTCAAACGTATAAAGATAAAAAAAATTAACGATGCCGTAGAAGTATCTTACACATCAATAAACCAATATAAATCGACTTTAAATCGTAATAAAAAGGTTGTTTTCAAATATTTTTCTCGTGTCGTGGTTTGCAGTCTTTTTGCGTTATATAAACATCATTTTATAAATATAACCCAAATAAATGACATTAAATTAAATTGCTAAATGCGGCCAAAATATGAACTCACAACTTGCAAATAGTAACCTACTTTACTTATTTACTTATAATGTATACTTTTTACAAAATAAAATACGACAAGTATTAATATTATCTTTCTAAATCTATGTTTAGCCTGAGGTTCATTCCAACAAAGTAAAATGTCCCTGTGTTGTGTCTAGTTACTCTTTTTTCCGAATTTTAATAATTCAACACTTCAAAATAAATTGAAAACAAATAAAAGTGCCGTAATTTAATTTGAGTTTAAAGTTAGAGGCACATGTCCTCTATATTATCAGTTCTTAAATTGCACCGTAGTTTAGAACTTACCTATGGTGTTTGAGAAACTTGATGTGTCGTAGTCGCAGCTGATCCCACTGGCCCTTGGAAGCGAACTGCAAGTATCAGTAAAGCGTGCCAGATTCTGGAACAGATGAAGCACGTGGCCAGAACTTAACACGCGCTCCGGCATCCGGTTCTAACTCGAACTAGACAAAAGATTCACAGGATAAAAACACCACAAAATCACGTTCAAAAAAACACCTACGGCAAAAACACAGTTGAAGAAGTGTCATAAAAAGTTTTAGTTTGTTAGTTAGAGGATGTCCATATGTTATATGGATTTCAGGTTTCTAGAAAAATGTTCTATACTCCTTCTTATGTCTCCAAAAAAGAGAGTGAAAAGTACGTTGCAATCCATATGGTATGCGATATTGGCCTAATAGCGTATGGTTCTCGTAGGTGTATTAATTGGCAAAAAATACGGGAGGCGGGGGTGGAGAACAGTAGACATATAGATTGTTGCATGGGCCTCCATTTACTCACACTACAATAACGAGACTTGGTGATTAACGGCTAAAAGTTGCAATTAAAAACAACGTAAGAACGGAAATTACAGAATGGTAAATGTTGTTTTGCAATTATTAAATGCACGACGGAAAAATAATTACGATAATTATTTACCAAACACGGCGTAACTAGAAATTTGTTACAGTTTTAATAATGTGAGTGTGCATGAAAAAGCTGCAAGATGAATATAATCATGTGTGTGCGGTAAATTTTATCGTCTAGATTACATTAAATTTTTTAATAATTAATAAACGCCCTGTTTGGTCTAGAAACAAGAGTATAGGAAATGTATTTTTTATCAATATTTTATTTTTGGTCTTTTGGGGAAAGAAAGTGCTTGTATTTGTATCTGAGGTTTAACTGCATTGAACGACATATACCTAAGACAGAATCTTACTTTATTGCAATTACAGTTGTTTTAATTATTTTAAATATAGTTTCCATCTAAGGCGGCGTCAGGATTAACACAGGCAAATTAGAAAGGGGAGGCGCGTAATTTGAGACTTTTTCTCGAAATAGGTTTGTATTCTGCCGTTTAAGTGCTACGGGGAGAAAGCCGTTCGTCTTACAACAAAAGACGTCCCCCCCTCCCCCCCCCCCTCCCCCTGACGCCCCTTACACCCTTCAATTCGTTTTTCAAATTAAGATCATCTCAAGAGCTCCATACGAACTAGTTTTCCAGATTTCAAAATGCACTTGTGAGTAATTGAAAGCCCAAAGTGTCTCGAGCCCAAACCACTCAAAAACGAAAATTAAACAATCTACCAGGAAAATCGAAATGAGGATAGACCTGGGTTTCCATGGTATCGTGTTAAGCTTCGGGGCTCGATAGTCTTTCTAACGTGGTTTACCTCAAATTTTCACGTACAAATTGGATTATTCGTTAAGTGAGTAATTTGCTTTATTTCTCCTTCTTGGCACGTATACTTGCTGTAGCACTGTAAAAATAACCACCCAGAAAAGAAGTGAATGAATTGTTTGAATTCGTACTTAAATCCTGGAACGAATTATTATTTAAAACGTACTTTATCAATATGGAAACAGTCTTGTTAATAGTTTTCAATTTTTGTATATAACAAATTACCATTTTTTTTTTTTTTTTTTAACTCAACACTTTGTCAAACTCAAACATCCAGTATTTGCTAAAACCAATACTGAAACAACGGCTATTCTTATGCGTTTGTGTTATTTCATAGTTCGCATTATATTTATTGCGTTATTAATTTTGTAAGATGTGTGTTTTTGTGTCGAATATGTCTGGTAATGTGTTACGTGCAAAGAAGAAAAACGAATTGTGGGTCTACTTTGTTATTGCCAATAGTACCAAATTATTTTGGATTTGTCGTGGCAAACTCAATATTCTCCAGAGATAGGAAAACTCTTGTTCTTACTTGCGAAGTCGTTCATAATATGCTACACTTTAAAATATAATTAATCTATTTATAAATACTCGCAAGGGAAATCTTATGGGAAATCTCGTTGGTCCAGTGGTTAGCATCCCTGCTTCCAATGCAGAAGGTCCCGGGTTCAAATCCCGCTTCAGGCAGAAGTTTTTTAACTTCTAATGTGGATTCCATTCTATTACTTCTTGGCTTAGAAATAAGTAAACGGTGACTTTGGAGCCGTCCTAGCAACGAAGCACTCAATAAATTCAAAGTTGTTCTGAATCGACCTTGTTGATTCTGGCATTTGTCCGCAGGTGTTCGCACTGTCCAATCACTGATTCATATGTTTCGTATTTGAAATATCGATCTTTGATTGGTTATCGCTCACTCGTCGATGGTGTTCGAAGCCTACAGGGTTGGTTCAGTCACTTTCAATTAAAGTCCCCCACTGCAAATCAGTTTAGTTACTGAGTGGGTAGACTCTAAATGTGAATTTATTTTATTTATTTAAATATTTCGTTTAAAGCTATTTTAGAAATTCGTACAGAAATTACATCAATGTATTTTGAACTATGTTCACATTGGCTATATACAATAAGTATCCAAAATGTATCTACTATGAACCATATTTTGTATTAATACTATATTATAAATGCACGTAGCACACAATATAGATTTATTTAACTAAAATATAACCTAGATAGACGGAGCAGAATAAATAATGGGATTGTAGACAGTGACCAAAACAAATAAAACAATCTCTTTCATTTGTCTAAAGAATTAAACATTACCTATGCCTTGAAACTAGGAAAACTAGGAACCAGATTCTACATATTCATAGATTTACTAACTGAGCACTTATTCACAGGAGCTATTGTAAGTATTAGTAGTAGAGTAGTTTTTATGTTTATTTGTAGCGTTATATTGCTGAAAATTTGTATTTGTTGCATTCGTAAAAATTCAACAATAAATATGTACGCCCCGAGTAGGACTATTGAGCTTTTCTGTCATGTGCATATTTTTCGAGTTTGTGTCATTTGATACCGAAATATGTAAACATGTAAATTATGTTTGTGTGGTGCAAAGAATACTTACATTGATGCTAGAATATAAACTACATACCTACGCTTGTACTTGGAGTTCGTGTGAGTACGCATTGAATCGTTGATTTATACAATCAGAACGTATTAAAACATTGTTCTTAGCAAGCGGTAAGGATTATTACTGGTTTAATAATGTTTGACATTTTGTTCAGACAGCAGCTGACCTATTCCATGACAATGCTTGCGGTTCTCAGCAACGCAATACAAACCGATTTAAACCTAATCTAAAATAAATGTAATTTATGAAACAATTCATCACCAGTATAGAAATATCTTCGCGCAGCACTTTTGTCATCTTCGAAGCGGTTGCTAGAAAATGTCAGTGTAGCCGGGACAAAAACCACCCCCTATTTCATTCGTTGCGACAGCCATCTTTTTCTCACAAGAACCCTCGCTAAAAACCCAACCCCTTTTCCCATCTTCTTTCATCAATTTCCTACAATCCACCCCCCCTCTTCTTTATCTCACCCTCGTCGCCTTTTCAACCCCCTTCTTTTACATTTTACGTCTCTTCAAGTAATTTTCAACAGACAAGACCTAAAGCCACTCCCTCTGTTACTTCAGTTTCTTCTACTACCCTGTAGGAAAATTATCAGCCCTTTATAATGCCCATTTAAATGTCAACCGGAGGATGAACGCAAGACAAATTTCGAATCGATAACAAAAGTCGAATTAAATATCTTTATTGTTTTCTTGTACGAAGACATCGTTTGCCTTGTTTTAATAAAAAAACATTGTCAGTTGGTTTGTCTGCTAAATAATCCAATTATGAAATGGAAATGCTTCCTTTCAGTCGACCATGTCACCGTCTCGCACTGCTGAATGACTGACTGTAGTAAACTGTCTTGATGATCGCCCACTGGGTCTTATCCATTGGGACACTTAGCTCATGGCTCAATGGTATCACACGAGGCTCAAAGAGGGAGGACACTGGTTCGAGTCCCGCTACCGGAGATCCTGACTGGAGGGTTTCCTCAGTAATAGGGTGAATGCTGGTATTGAGCCAAATTAGAATATTTGAAATTGTCTCCCAAAAGATCTTGAAGGACCCAAAATCAAATCAAATAACAATTCAGATTACACACAAAAAATACTACTAAAGAAAAAATAGAACAGTGAACGATAAATATTGCAAACATTTATTATAAACAATTTGTGCATATATTTAGTCAATAACGCAATTCAGATTTCTATTGTGTATTCATAGAAACTCGATATTCAAGCTGACTATGGCACAATACTGTCACTGCTAGTCTGCTATGGGTCTGAGTGAAATAAATTAGTCGACGGTAGCGTATTCTGTGCCCACCCTGTGGTCTAGCGTTTACTAGCACCCCCATGCAAACTATACATGGGACTATCACTCAGAGCATCCACGTGGTGGAAACCAATACAGGTGGCTCAGTGGTAACACGCAGGATTCTTATTCGGGAGGTCACGGGTTTTTCCGCTCTAATCCCTGCTGTAGTACCTGACTGCGCCGCCAGTTGCATGGATAGCACTACGATCACGTCGGGGAGAAAAACAAGAGGTAGACACATGATCAAGTAATATATTACGAATTTTAATAGACATATTAAGTTTGAATTGCGTTTAAGGTGATCTAATCAGAAACACAAAGATAGCGCGGTAAGTTGAAAATTGGACCTTAAATAATGTATTCCAACTGGCCTTTGGGTGGAGGAACTAAACTTGTTGAAAACTTTTAATAAGTAATTAAGAGAACTAAAAATGAGCTTCATTTACGTCACTGCTAATGGTAGGTACATAAATATTAGAAATGAAGAAGGGGGAGGGGGAGGATGGTAGAGGGGGCTGCAAGAAAGAGAAGAGACATTTAGAGAAGAAAGATGTTGGCCGTTGTAAGTATAGAGAGCCTGAAGGAAAGGAAAAGCAACGAAAATCCATAAAATGGGAATTTCAATAAAATCTCTACTTTCTATTCGTTTCTCGCTCCCTTTCAGTTTTCATCTCCTTCCCTTTCTTTGTGTACTTTCTCGCTTTCTGCCTTCCTTGTGAAACTCCGCCGGTTCTTTCTACAGGGTTGATTTGATTACGCAAAGCCCACTTGGGTTTAGCTAGGTGAAGACGGCGTCAATAACGCCTCCGGAACGCATAAGTTTTTCAAAACAACTTCCCCGTTTTTAGAATTTCAATCAAGTTTGCAATAAAACGCGTGGTATTTTTATCATTATCGTTAGAAATACCTATCACCATTGATTTAAAAAATATATATTTATAAGGTATTCAATTAATTTCAGGACAAGTAGAAGAGAAAATAGTAAGCCCATAGATAAATGCATGCAACAGATATTCAAGAGAATCTTGTAATGGAGATGTAGGAATGAATAGTCAGGCAATTGTTTGTGGCAGCATAATTCACTGTTAAGGTCAACGATTTTATATTTACAAAAAAAATATGAAAAACATGTAGCATTGAAATTGAAAACCAATAAGCTACACTTCGTTTTTAATGTCACACACTTTGAAGTTCAATCGAACTAGGAATTTTCGTTCTAAGAATACATAATTTCTTTACACACTCCTTGAGTGCGTATATCGTCATTATGATGATCATTGTTTACACGAATAACATTGAATGTTTACTGAACAAACAATAATACAACAATGCATTATACAAAACTAAAAATGTATCTTCTCAAAATAAACCGCATTAGAAATTGAGGACCGTAATGTTATGTGTGTACAAGCCATTAAGTAACAAATTGTGTTTTAGCAAAGTGTGTACGTACGCAAGACATGACAATGTTGCTTTATGGAGCAACTTGTGTAAGCGATAGTGAAATAGCTTTGTCACGTCCCATTCTAACGCTACCGAGAATTAAGGGTCCTAACTAAGCAACAAAACAAGAGATGCACGGAAAACCCATCATACAGAATATTGTAGTGATTTCTATCATAAGGAAAATTCTAATCGATTTCTGAGGTCACCAAAACAATATATGGTGTAATTACTGTCGCAATTTTAAATATATGTTACTAATGTGTAAAGTCATTTATTTTTATTTGTTTGTTATTTGGTCTTGTTTATCATATTTTCGATAGTGGGCAGGTGGTATATGAAGATGATCGAAGAAGATAGTGTATATTGTGTCAAGCTCACTTATGAAATAAATACATAACACAAAATCACACACTCCATTTTAGTACAAAATATATTAAAAAATGCAAAAATGCTTTTTCGTTTTTTTTTTTAATTTTCTCATTCGTTAGCAAACGCTCGTATTGTTTTCACGGTACTACGTTTCGAATCCCGCATCAGATGTGGATTTTTTATATTTTGCTCTATTCTCATTTATCGACCACTCATTGTTCGGATCAGCAGTACCGCGTTATAATGATTGTAAAACAACAAATAACAAAATAAACAAACATAAATTCTCACTCCCCTTTATGAATTATTCAGTAAACTATGCAAGTGGAATTATCTATTTTTGTCAGTCAGAATAGCAGTCGGGACAAAGTGCATTATTGAAAGCATGTTTCATTTCTGTATTTTAGACACTAACTACTCCATTCACTTAAGCATATTTATTTGCATAACTTCCGATAATAAAAATAAAAAAAACACATTACAATATGGAAACAGTAATTTTGTTAAACTAAATGTATGTGATAGTGACTAGTGCAGCTATTAAGCAATGTGTACTCTTCAAAAAAGTATAGAAAATATATAACGTTTTGAAAAAATAAGAATAATACCTAACATCATCTGACTGTAGCAACAAGCAACACGCAATTTGTTTTTCAACCCCTTTACGATGTCTATGTACGTAATATAATATCTAGCCTTGTATACGCATTGCATTCATTATTAAATATTGTGTATCGAAGTACCTAAGATTTTCACAAGGATAAAAATATTGGTGTTTTACATTGATTAAAACAATAATTCAACATTTAATTTGTTCTGAAAACATTTATTCTTATTTAAATTAAATAAATTGTTTTACATTTTTATTTCAAATAAAACAGATTTCAACATTGTGATTTCTCTTTCCTGTTGAAATGTGTGCGTGTTATTGTTTTGTAACCTTTACTCCTGGGGTTCATCAGAGTAGGTATTGTGACGTCTCGGTTTTGTGTCAGCCACTGTCAATTATCCCAGGCTAATGCTTCATGCTAGTAGCTCCAAGGTTGTTGCCTTGAACGTACACATCCACATAGTTCACTAACGCACGTGGTCTCATAGATTTACACGCATGCGAATTCTTAACTATCAACACTCTACACGACATGATGAGTAATATGAAACTATTCAAAGATAGAACAAAATTTAAAAATTGTTAACTGTGACGATTTTGAAAGTTAAACAATGGTAATAAAACTGCGTTAATGTTGACAAATTATATTTATCATGCTTTTTTGAAATGTGTACATTAACAGTGGTAATAAATAAAAATATGCATGTGTGACAATATATAAAATAACGTAATTATTTATGTGCATAAGCACAATAAAAAGATATGTTGTTTATGTTAATTCGGTTGATAAAAATGTGGAGAATATGAATATGAATATGAATATGAATAAGAATATGTGACGAATAATGTTTTAACATTAAATTGTTATGAATTCGATACTAAAAATGAGTGAGGATGCAAACTCAGTTCGTAATCTTCAGAAGTTGTAATCTTCTGTTAGTCTTAAAGGATACAATCAAAATTATATTTCTTTGTTAATAAATAAGATATACTCGTGGAGGGAACCATTTGAGCAAGTAGATACATTTATTAACGTAGTGGTTAAATATGTTTACTTGTCCCGTATTTTTAGAATAATGCTATATTTTTGTCTGCAATTTTGACAACGCTTTCAAGATATGTATTTGTTTGTAAATGTTGGCAGTACAATACTATTTATGCGTGTTAATTTCAGTATTGATAGTAGATTCGTGAATTCATGGGAACGAGCAAGTCTAACTATTTTTGCGATGTGAACTCGGCTGGTTAGCTTCTCTGTCGAGGCAAATAGATGAGCGTACCCCAAAGTCGTTGTGGAAAAAAACGTTATTAGCACAATTCTCTCCTACGCGAATTAAACCTAAGTTTTCCGAGTTTCCACCTACCAGGAAAAGTTCTTTAATTTACCCATGCCCATGGACAATCCGTCTAATTATTCTTGACCCAGCGTAACCGTGAAATGAGAATGTTAGGCAGACTAAAAAACGCATAAAGACTAAATAAAACACAATGTGAAAGTGTCCAAGCTAGAAGGGTGGCTGTAAAGTGTATAAACAGTATGGGATGAGTGCCCGGAATGACCGCAGTGTACTTGTTTCACCGATCTGTATGCAAAAACAGGCGGCTGGGTTTACTTAAGTAAAAAGACGATGCAAAAGACGGGACAAACAAAACAGGCCGGAAAGTCTCAGGGGAAATCTACATAAAATTAAACTTGTGCACGTTTGTACGTTTTGTTAAAATTTATACTATTTTTGAAATGATCTTTCTTATAGAACGGATTGCAAAAATATGTAGATTTGAATGAAGTTGTTAAGATAAAGTCTTATTATTTTACCGTCGTGTTGAGTGGAATCACATATGTGTATCGAAACTGATCCAAGGGTTTGGAAGTGGAATGGGGAATATTCCCCCTTCTGACAAATATATATTAGTTTTATAACTTAAAATTTAATTAAATGTTTATTCGTTTCTCTTTTCGAGAAAACTTAAGAAATTATACAAGCGCGCAATCCGGTGACCACATTTTGCTGTTTTGTATAAAAATACTACCGATTTGAAGATAGTGTCTGTGTAAAACGACAGCCACAAAGATTCGTTCGATAGTCTCTGAATTCACTGTTCGCACCTCTTTCTGCTCTTCCGTCTCTTTCTATCGACTTCTTATTTTATCCTTAAACATCCGGATGAGTTTAATTAAAATAAAGCAGCCCCTTTTCACCCTCCATATTGCCCCAGCTTCATCTTGCATCTTACATTTCGAAAGATTTCACAGAGAGACCCGGGAATAATTCCTACGAGGTTCCAGACAACAATTCAAGAGAAGAACTTCGGAAAAAGACTATTAGATTCGAAATGTACGTGATTCATATTAAAAACACGTTGGTTCTTTCATTATAGTTCTAACTATTATTGTTGTTGTTTTTTTGTATTGTCTAGGTAACTCAAATATTTATTACGATTATCTGTTTAACATTTACAAACTCTTTTTTAACTTAATATTACATTTGATTAATTGTTTTAGTATTTTGCTTTGCAAGGGTTTAAAATACAAATTATAGCACACAAAATAAAAATTTCTGAACACTGACCATGGTAGCAATGAAATTGTAAATTTATTTACAACCAGGATTTAATCTTCAGAATAAATCTCAAGTTTGTTTGTTTTTTCGTTGACATAGCGCGAGGCAGAGGAGCGAAACACTGTGCCGGACTTATCAATCAATTTTAATTAAGTATGCTTCTAGAATATGGAAACAACACAGACGCTATTTAAGAAGGTGTTGATTAAGTTTTGTGTCACACTGTATTTGGAGTGAGGAGGGGGTGGGGGGGGGGGGGGGTGGGGGTGGGGGAGTAAGACTGATGGATTTCTGTCGTTCTTCATTGTTTCCCAGTATTTTAATTAGAGCTATTTCCCTTGCTTTTGAATTTCAAAATATCTTTTAAACTTTATCACGTTTCATATCGCCCGCTATGCTGATATATACTGGATATAGCTGCTTGCGAAAGACGACCTTATATTGCAAAACTAATAAAATAGTAACTACTGCTTATTTCCAAGAACTTTTGAAGGTAAGGAGTAAATAAAAACTCCGATAAAACTCGACGAAAATTAATTAAGAAGTAGTTAAAAATTTAAAGCAGTTTCTTCCCGCGTATTTATGAAGTATGAGCCAATTATATATAACGAAAAGTTTTACACGAATATCCGTTTGCAAATTTGAAGGAAATGAAGAGTCAACACTGTAGAACACTTTATATGTATAAGAACTTTTCTGTTCATTTATATTGCACCTCTACTTTATGAGTAAACTTTCCGTAAAGTTGGACTGAGATTCAACGTGCCAAATATAAAAACAACCATAACTTAGAAAAATATTATGTAAAATATTAAAAAAAAAATTGAAAAATAAAAAATTAATAAATTGTTTAATAAATTATTAAAATATTGTATAAAATATAGCTGTGAAAAATATTGTTATAAGTTGAAACACTTAAATCTTAATTTTAATTAAATCTCTTCACTATAACTAGAGTGTTCTTATATTGTGGATCTAATAGTGTATACTCAAATCAAATGCCAATTCTTTATTTTGGCTATTCCAGAACTTTTTTCGTGTTTTAAGATAACTTTTGAAAAGTGAACCTAAATCTCATCTCATTAATTTAAAAAATGACGATAATAAATATTTGGACAACGCATACCCTAAATAATACGTTTTACCATCACGTTACGGAAAACTATTTAAGTGAGTAAGATGAAAGTTGAAGATTCAAATTTTTTTTATTTTTTGTTGTTGTTGCTATAACACAGTTTATGTGATGAACTGTGTAAAAAAAACATATACCTTCCACAGTTTTGGTTGTACGAATTCTTTCGCCAAGCGGTATAAAACGTCCATTTTTACCCATTCAATAACGATTACTAAATATAGTTGGGCAAGATATTGGGTCTCCAATCCATCATCTAAACAAATGCCCATAAAATCACTACACAAAAAATAAGAACTTTCCCACTTCGATTTTTTTAGCTTATAATACTATTCTGCAACGCAAATCTAAAACGTAATATTGAGGATATGCGTTGTCCAAAATTTATTTTGACATAACCTTATACCCTATTTACATTATACCTTATACCCTATTTACATCAACATCGCTCAATCACAACAGATCATTCTGTGTGTGTGTTGGTTTAGATAATTCTGAAGGGAATATTGTCGTTTTGATGACTCAATCAGTTCATTTTTTTATGTAATTGTATTGATTGAGAGTGGCGGTGTATTTACATGGATACGTTATGAGTCGAACTAAAGTGGTCAGCTTTCTGGGCGTTGTCCAGTCGTGATGTTTTCCCCCCCCCCCACCTCGTCCCCCATCTACACCCCCCCCCCTTACAAACACACACACAACATTCTCAAGTTCGTTTTCCAAATATTGAAAAACACTTAAAAGAGGCGGCGGA
The DNA here is from genome assembly GCA_945910005.1 of Isoperla grammatica. Taxonomy (NCBI): domain Eukaryota; kingdom Metazoa; phylum Arthropoda; class Insecta; order Plecoptera; family Perlodidae; genus Isoperla; species Isoperla grammatica. Next base: position 12,292,422 of record OX246746.1, read on the forward strand.
TATTAAAGCGTATACAACTTCCACCACACCCTGAAATTATTTACGCAATTAAGAAAATTATACGGTGTAATGGGACGTGAAAATGTCATTTCTAGACATTAAATATTCAATTTCGTTCAGTTTAATATCTGTCTAGATGAAGATGGGTAGATGCAGGCAGCTATTTTTATTTTTATTTTTATTGTAATTTTAATGGTTTTCGTCAATTAAGGTCTGCTCACTGGGAAAAAGGTAATGCAGAGTAGTGGGGTATGTAAATGCGATGCACCTTATGTGTTCTGTTGGAAATTTCACATCTAGAACTAATGAACTCTAATTTTATCTACTAGATGTTCTTGAATATGTCTTAGGTTTGCATAGGTTGACTTATTGATAATTAACTTCATTTTTTTTATTTTTTTTTATTTATAATATATATTCGTAAAGAGATTGTTTCTTCATCAGAAATAGCTCACATATAACCCCAACCCATATTTCTACAAAGTACTTGTTAGTAATTTTTACCGATTTACCTTGCTACATAATGTTTGTTAGTATTGACCGTTCATAAAAAGTATCTAACTTTCAACGCTTGAAATAACACTTGTGCCTCATACCTTGCAAATGTTTAAATATAATATTTTTTTAAATGCTTTTCATTTTATTGGGGACATTTTTTTATATGATAAAGTACAATTAATATACAGTATTAATAAGACAATGAATTTCCCTAAACGCTGTACTGTATATAGCTATGATGCACATTATTTAGTACTTAATGACATCACCTTGTATATAGGCCTACTAACATGTGCAAAAATCCGTGATTTCACATTTAGAAATTTTGTCGTAACCTCGATGTTTTTTTTTTTAATATATAGAAATGATTTTGTCTTCCAGTTCCCTTAATTAAGTCTTGTTGTTTTAGAATCATTTCAAAATCATGTCACTAAAAGTTGTTATCTGCGAAATTATTTTTTCAAATACAAATTAATTAACTGCCTTTTCTGAAACACAATGGAATGAATGCACCTTCTAATAAATAAATAAATAGAAAATATTTTTTAAGGATTATTATTTTTCACTTGAGTAGAATGAGCGATTGCAGTGCCCGTCGTATGACACAGCTTGTGTGATTACTTATGACAGGCGAGTCTGTTTCTGTGATTGATAAGGCCGGTTCGACGCGTGACTGAGCGGCCGAACTATCGCCGTAATGGCGGCTAGCGACGCCTGCGACGCCCAGCTGCCGTCGGCGTCGCGGCGCTAAGGAGGGGCTAGAGCGCGGGGAAAATGGCGGGCACCCTTTCCTATAAATTCCCAATAGAACGAGGCGAAATCAATCCGGCGTATTGTTTTATCGAATAGACAATAAATTGACACTTGTTCGTTATCAATATTTGAAGTGATCAATATCGTGTTCCATTTCCAATTTATTTTATTTTTGAGTTAATTTATATTTCCATTTATTTTTGACAATAACTAATTAAAAAATAATTAATTCAAATGTTCTTTTTGTTTTACCTGCTCAACGTTTCCATCGTATTTAATTTCCAGCGTTGAAAAATCAGCACTATTTGAATAATCACAGCGTTTTTTTTTAACGATACAACAATATTCTTGCACTATTTTATAAAATTTTGGTGATTCTTGGTTTTAATAATTTATTAAAAGCGACTGTAAGATCATCCATATTCGTGAAATATCCTGCACTGATATTCGTCATTACCTATTCACAGCACATTTCTGTTACCCTGACCTATGACAACACACGAGGCTCTCCGTAGTAGACCTTCACTTCACATGTAGACTCAAATACAAATAATTGGTTCACCAATTATTAAGTTTTTTCTTGATTGTTGTCTCTTATGTATAAACACGGCAATATTATCTTTATAAAACATCTTGATTACTATTTGTATTCCTTTCATCAGAGACGCATAAAATAACACGAAATGCAAATTAGCCGATGAGTGTAGTATCATTATTTTTATAGTAACTTGGTTCACACGAGTTGTAGGTTTATTCACAAAAATTGTGTTGAGTACCACGTCACACATTCTTCTATTCTTGAATAAAACTTGAAATAGTAAAAATCCGAGTATACTGATAGTTTTCCGGATAACCGTTGTTTTTTAATGCTTAGATCTTATCGTACGTAACAGCTCATTTCCGTCAAGTAGCTTCAGAAGTGTAAAAGCAACACTAAACGCACCGCCTTTGGTTTAGTTCAAGACGCAACTGACTTGACCAAAGGGTCCCGTACATTACCTAGGCACCCAAGTAGCAGAAAATGAGGGGAATGGGGAAAATGTCCATACGGATATGGCTCCACAATAGATTTGTACAAAACTACTCTTTTTAATTTATCAAGAACCAGTTATGTTGGGGGATGGGAGGAGGTTCGGGCGCTCTGAGACTAGTTTGACCACTAGGGTCAATTGAAAAAAAGTAAGAGTCCAGTTTCCAGAGGCCGCCTCGGTGCGGCTAGCTGAACGGGATACGCGGAAATCTGAAACCAAATGGATACCACGTGCGATTAAACATCTAACCTTAGTTAGATAAATGAGAAATTCTAACAATACACATCTAACAATTCGCCTCTTAACGTGACAATGATCCTTCGTTCAATTTAGATTCGCAAAAAAAAAATTGCAGGGGATATATTTATTTTTCTGTAAACACTTAAAGAAGTAATAATACTATAAAGGAAATGAAGTGGTGGATACGAGTTTTCTGGAAGTAAGAGAGCTTTTAGCGTAGACATTTACGTTGAGGAAAAACGTGTTTTTGACATTTTAACATGTTTTAATATACGTCGGTTTACGGTTCGTTTTCCCGTTAGTGCTCTAGGATTTTTCGTACTGCGGAAGTAATTTTTCTACACGTGGTACTGGACTTGCATTTTTTAAATTTCATCTGGACGTTACTGGTCAAACTGGTTACGGCCCCTGCCTGTATATTAACTGTGCCACTAGGGTTGAGCCATCCCATACACATTACCTTTAAAAGGTAGCTCTTAATACTGAAATATAAAAACTAACATGGTGATAAAAATATTTAAAAAAATTATTTTTACGTTTGTAGTGGTCAAACGGGTCTTTGAAGGGAGTGTGTGAACGCGTTAAGGTATACGGGATTGGCGAAGACCGTTTTGTAAGTAGGGGACGTTGTAAAAAACGGGTTTCTATACTTTTTGCTCACCCTATCCGACTGACCAACACTGGTCATACAAGTCGGCAGGGGAGATTCGTTTGCCGATCTGATATATTCACACACACGTACGGGTAAGGTTTAGTAGCGTCTTCGCAGTTCTCTGTTCTCTTCTTTTGAATGGCGACAGGTAAAATTATGCCGCTCTTTCGTTCGTAACATGTAGTCATTTTTCACGACGATTTTATCGCGACTAAATTAATCAATTGTGTATATGAATGCGTGGATGCACTCGCATTCGCACTGGGATCAGAATCCGTTAGTAACGTTAACCAATTCTACAGATAACGTGTCTCAAATGACTAAACTATTAAAAATTAAAATATAAAATAAATTTTAAAAAATAAAATAATTTCTAATCAAAATTTTAAAAGCGTAAATAGAATTGGATGAAAAATAAGTATTAAATAGTGTAATCATACTTGACAATATCTCTTCCTATAATTAAAGGTTGGAAGTATATAACATTCATATTAATTTATGGTCCAAAAAGGAAGAAAACGTGTTTTTTTCGTGCTCATATAAAAATAATAAAGTTAAAAAAAGGAAAAAAGGTAAAAGTTCTAAGGTATTATGTTGTCATGTGTATTGATGTTGTGTTCCGTATATAAACGTTTTGTACCCGGAATAGGATACAAATTTCATTCATAAATTTCTCAAATTATAACGATCAAAACAGACATATTTCTAGTACACAATTCAAGCTTGCTTTTGTTGTGACAAGTTCAGACAAACATGGAAAATTCTCTGAAAATCACTCGTAGATAAAATAACGTTACGATCTCTCAAAGATTAATATAAATACATTGATTTTGATAGTAAATTTACAGAATTAAATTTATCTTAAAAATCTTACCAAGACAAAAAAAAAAATAAGACAAAAGATTTTTAAAAAATATCGAAGTCTCACCAATCTAATTCTTTACAAAATATTGTCAGTGAAATGATGGTTCTGTGATATAACATCGACACAAAAAAATAAGAAATTAGATCTTATTAATGTGCCATGACAAGCTTATCAATTTCATCTTTCCCGTTTTCCTCTCGCCAGTGACTCTTAAACGTAAAACCTGGTCGTTAAACGTTATACGTAATGAGATACATGCTGCGAAAAACTCGGTTTATCGGTTTGGACGGAAGCTTCAAATCAACCTTCTAATGAAGATTTACCCCTTGTAACGGCTTTTTGCCGAAGTGTTAGTTAAAAACTTATTTCGCTGGTCAATCTAAATTATTACTCGCAACACTATGCGTAAGAGAATTGAATTTCCTACGAAACAGATTAAACAAAATTTCCTGCGCCCCCCCCCCCCCTTTTCCCCCCTCAATTTACTTACGAAAGAGCTCTGAAAGTCAGCCCCACTGTTTTCCCTTGCAATAGCTACACAAAATCAAATTGTCTCTCATGTTAGTAGTGGAGCTAGATCACTCGAAGAACGAGACAGAAAATTGGTGCGTCGTTTTGGCGAGGTGATGCAAATTTTCATTTCGGGCGTAAGCATTAGAAGCACTAAAAAATAAAAATTTAAGATACAATAATCAATATAAAAACTTTCTTGTCCATGCTAAAACTCATACGTTTACTTCTGTGGATCAATCATTAAAACTTCGGTTGCTCATGTGATCAACTATCAAACACTAAAACAATGATAATCTAATTTTGAACATGCTTAATTTGTAGCAACGATTCCGGGTTCCTTTTTAATAAAGTAGCAATAAGTTGTTTGTAATACCATTATCAATACACTTGTCATACTGTGTTACCGTTGTAGTTATTTTATTAAGTTATGAAACACACCAAGATTACCAGCTTTGGGTGAGTTCGGGAGTAACATAGCAACCTTTTATGGATTACTTAGAAAATATGTGTGCAGGATCAATTACAATCATACATTAATCCCTGATTTTCAAATTCGTTTTAAAATCTTACAAGTTTCCCATTCAAAACGCAGCTTTTTCTTCAAGTGGTGACGGTCAACGGGCAAAGTACCGACAAGAGCAAAGAACAATAGCCCTCGCCTGTGAGCTTGAAATGTTTAACTGCCCTAACAGGAAGGGAGATTGACCTCTGATGACTCTCAAGAGTAAACAAGATTCGAGTATTTTATCAACAGTACACTGAGTTAAAAATCGACAGCTGGACTTCATAGTTCATAGGTACCGATTATAATTATATCTAGCCACTAATTTACAGCTGACCCAACAGCAGTGGTTTAATGTTAGAGGAAGTACTGTTAACTAACTCTTTTTCAAAGTATTTTTCGTGTAAATATGTTAGTACACCGTTAGCTTTAGTGTTTGTTGGGCAGTGAAGTCGTTTTTCACTGTGGTTTTTGTATTAGAAAACGTACATGATGGAAATATCACATCTTACATACAAATGGTAATACTTTTTTGATCTAACAACATATTCGGATATTTTCAAATAAAGTGAAGCAATTTTAAAATAAACAGTTTGCAATTTAAAAAAGTCTTCTCTCTGCTTTATTTAAAAACCTAATCACAATGTTTGTTTATGATCGGTTGCTTTATCGTCATCTACTTCGAATTAATTTTCTCGGGATTTTTCCCAACATGAGAATGTTAATTGACTATCTGAAAACTCTTGTTTTTCTCTTTCTAAGATGTCAATCGATGAAGGTTTGTAAGAAGTTTTTTATGTTGTATATGTCCTTTAGTAAACAGTAAACACATAACGGCGACAACGTTAAAGCGGTAAGAATATTTTATTTTCAAAAAAATAAATATTAATTTGTCTGTAGTGTAAGAAGGAGTGTCGTACTGTGGTAATGGAAATAATTTAAAACGTTTTATAAAAATAATTATACTCATTGTAATTACAACAACGATGATGATGCGTGAAGATAATGGTAATTACATTTTAAAATCTACTTGAGTTATTCTGTAAACGAGAGTTTCAGATATTTATAAATCTTGATTAAACGCCAAATATGGCGGAGTGAAAGATGCAGCTAACTAACGCCATTTATATGGAAAATATTTTATGGCATCACGAGAAATCTTAACATTTCCCATTATTCTCCTTCAGTCTTTTTCCCTCTCTCTTTCTCTCTCCCTTTCCCTCTCTCTCACTCTCACTCTCTCTCTCTCTGTTTCTCACTTAACATCCCTCCCCTTTGTACTAATGTTTATTACTTCTCCGGCTCCTTTTTATTCCCTCCTTTATTATGACTTGCTTTTTCCCTTATGGAGCATTTGCTGCCTTCAACAGTCCTAACGAGAATAATATGCTAAGTCTTAGATAATACACACCAATACAAAATAGTTGTTCTCCAGACGTTCTAGTATTTTTGAACCACTTTCTATAGATAATACACCCTAACCATTTTTGAAAACGTAATAACATACAATTATTCCAATCGTTAACGAAAAAATATATTTTTTGTGTATATTGTTATATTTTGTCTGTTACTCTAAATTATCATCGAAGCTTTTTCTGCAACGGCCCAATTAAACACAAACCTCAACGTATTTTATTTCAGAGTCCTAATTTTGTTATACAAAAACTATAAAGTTCATTAGTATCCAGACGAAGACGAAGCCCAAGACGAAGACGAAGCCGAAGCAATTTGAGATATTTTACAGCCTATTACCCCAACCCGATAGTTACGCAGATCGTCGACCACACAAGACTATAACTGAATGGTTTTATAACTGGTAAAAGTTGACGATGTTTTAGCGTACTTAGTGGCTCTAATTAAATTTCTTGAGAAGTTATGCTAATTTTAAGATCTCGTTTAATTTTGAATGATTACCAAAGTGTCTCTGGATAGATTACAGTGTACTAAACATATGGTAGTCAAGTGTTTGAAGTTGGGGTGTAACACGAGCCCCCTTTCCACCCTTTCTTTTCCTCTTCCCCATTGGCTGAGTACATTTTCTTATGACGTGCTTAGATTTATTATGTCACATAGTCTTTCTATGACATTAAGTGCAGATACAGAAATACTCTCGGATTTTCAAGAACATTGACACTTACAGAATAACAAGCACTCAGAGTGATTTATGTCTTTGAAAAGCGCAAAGAAAATACGCCTTGTTTTCCCAATGTTTTTTCATTATATTTCCAAGTAGTCTAGTGGTTCTTGTTTGTTGGTATGAGGGCGAAGCGCTGGCAAGAAGTGTATGGAGCAATCAGCAGACCACACGGAAAAAGCTTGGAGATGATATACATTCTATTCGGCTTGGAAACCCTGGCACTTGAATAACACTCAGTGGGAAGCAAGCAAACATTATTAAATATATTTAAATAGGCTCACTCTCTGTGGAAACCAACGGATTGACGTTCACTGAAGTTTGTATATATATAATTCGCATCGCCTTCCAGATAATTTGTCAAAAAAAAAAACGATGGTCACATTGTGAATATAAATCATTGAAATAATTGAACACATATCATGCTCAAATTGAAAGATTCATTTTTCATTTTTGCTGGTAAAAAAGTCCAGTCTACCGGAATCGTACAAAAGGTTTAAAAAAATTGTGTATCAAAAATCTTGATAAATATTTGTTTTACGAAATAGACTTTACATTAAAATTCAGTCTACAGAATGTCACTTCTCGAAATTGGTTTTTTACTACTATCGATCATATAAATCAAATTACTCTAATTGGGAGGATTTGTCTCGCTGGAAATATTTAATATATTTGGTTGTTAAAAAGCTAACAGAAACCAAGGATGTTACAAATTCCAAGCGTGGGCATTTAGTATTAGCTTAGACCAATTGTACACATCAACCTTTTGAAACCCCTTATTGTTGTACCGGCGTTCTTAACATTCCTCACACTTCTAGTTTTCTGATTCTGTATTCTTACAGTTGCCAGAGTCTTTGATTGCGAGTTTGCGTGATTCACTTCGTTATTGTTCCACTATGCGAACCTTTAGTAGAAGATTCAACGACATCAGGATATGAACTGAAGCTTTTAGGCAACAATCAAGAGTGAATCTTTCAATACGTTATTTTCAAAATGATCTCTGATCCTTAAATATAGGTTTTAATCACAGTCCTCTAACTAAACCTTCAATAACATCAATGCAAAGTAATTAAAAATATAAAATGAAGGCTAATAGATGAAAAGCATCAAAGCTTGAGATCATCATTCATCAATCATCCTTTCTTTCCACGTCATCAGGACAGTCCTGGTCACAGTCAATAGCATCAGGACAGTCCTGGTGACAGTCAATAGCATCAGGACAGTCCTGATGGCAGTCAATAGCATCAGGACAGTCCTGGTCACAGTCAATAGCCTCAGGACAGTCCTGATGGCAGTCAATAGCATCAGGACAGTCCTGGTGACAGTCAATAGCATCAGGACAGTCCTGATGGCAGTCAATAGCATCAGGACAGTCCTGGTGACAGTCAATAGCATCAGAACAGTCCTGATGACAGTCATTAGCAACAGGACAGTCCTGGTGACAGTCAATAGCATCAGAACATCGCAAAAAAATTTATTTCACAATTTTACAAACACAATAATATACAACCACTAGATTTGCGTAGCACAATCTATTGCAAGAGCAATATTACTATTGGCATATTGTATTGCTAAGCCATATTGCATTTCTACATCACCGTGGTAAATTAGTTGTTTGTCTCGCTACCATCTGCATTCCAGGATCGAGTCCTGGTGTGAGCCTGGATGTCATGTGGTGTGTTTTCATCGCAATCTATAACGTCAATCATCACCTCTATTACTATCGTTGCTAAGGATGGTGGCGAAGTGGCCAGTGGTATCGTTAACCTCATATACCTGTAATTGTCAATAGGTGACAGAAAAAGGCACCAGTGGAAACAAGAATTAAGATACATGAGAACATCACAATTTCTAGCATTTTTCACCATTGTATAGTTAAATAAAATATGAAAGTTGTTCGGAGGTGTACTCAGTATAAAAATAGCATGGCATCCACATTTTTAAAACATCTCATAAACTTCTCTTGAAACCGAAAAACTGAGGGTATAGAGCACCGTGGTTTGGCAAACCCTACAAACAGAATGAAAAATATTAAGAAGGATACTTATTTGATCATTAGATCCATAATAAAACATCAATAAAATATAAATCAACGATACTGATGTTAGATACATTTATCATTCAATCTGTATAGGGCTTACCAGACCCAGTAACACATAAAGAATTTCGTTAGCATTCCTATGATATTATTTTAAAAAAATTGCGATTTTAAATTTGAGTCTACCCTTTACAATTAGGTACTATCAAATTATCTTGTGCGTTAAAAAAAAATAGGTCGCTTGTTATGTCTACAATGTATCAGTTACAAGATGGTCCATTGTCCGTTGCACCTTTTGTTCTCATCTACATGAAATGTGTCTTTATAGCTAGTTTGGCGTATAAGTTGATGCCGCATGCATTCCGTTTCTTTTATGTAGTCATTACAGTCAACTTCAATCTTAATATTTTACGTGTCTGCAAGAGAACGTAGTCATAAAGTCATAAAGCTTCATAGATCCATTCTCACAGGCTACATGACGTGTCAACCATAAGCATGTGTGAGCGGTATAAACGTATGACACTTCGGAGTTGACATATTCTTAATGTTGCACTTATAAATGAACAGTTGTTATGAAACTAAGATGGACCTTGTTGTAAGTACAATAGGACTGAATAGCAGCAGACATTGGTCCGGGAAATATCAACGACTGTGTTTATGAATGCTTGAGGTCTTAGCAAGCGGAAAGAGTTGTCAGAATATTAATAATCGATAGTTGATTGAAATAATATTGTCAAATACAAAGAATGATGGCTTGAAATGCTATGACTATATACTACTCGTGTAGACGATCAGAAAAAATAATTGGCAAGACAAACATGAAGGTAAGTTCGAAATTGATAAACAGAAGATATATTTGAAATTACAGTGTATGCAAGATTGCTACAAAATCGTGTGTTATACTTAAAAAGTTCTTCGGTTAATTCAAGATTGTTATAAACAATATCTAACGTGTAATCTCCACAATCTGTTCTTATGGCTGACTTATTTCAGCTAAACTGAATGTGTGGATTCAAAGTCACGTGGTGTTTCCTCACCTTTGACTGGCCAGGGACCCGAACACTAACCGTCATCTGGTACCGGAATGAGCTACAACGATAGCACTAAATGCAGAAAGTGTATCGCAAAACTATCGAGAAGGGTAATAATATTTCAACGTATGTTCACTGAATTCCTTTGAAACAGATCGGACACGATCTCAGTTATAGTTTGGGACAATACCAGTCAGCAGCAATCTTAACTGAAGATTGTTTGTCAGTTAGAAGGCGAATGCTGGGTTTGATTCATATATAAAAATAGCCTTGGTGATTCACTGCAACTAATCTTAACCTTTACACCTAATTAGTCACATGAAGTTGTCACTGGGCAGGTTTTCCTACGAAATATTAAAAAATTGTAACCTTCCGAAAGTTATACTGGATTATTGTTTTGTCTCTTCTGTATCTGTTTCTTGTATAATGAGGGATACTCTAAAAATAAAAATCTCACGAATTGTAATTTTTTAAAACTATATCTCAAGAATGCTGGTCGAAATCGAAAATCTGAGTGCACTGTAGTTTAGTAAGATCTACAGACTGAACGTTAAAATATATTCAATATTATATTCAGTGGCGTAGTCATGTTGATAATTAATAAGTCCAAAATAATTAATACAAATTCAATACTGTTGACAACAATACTGATAATTTTAGCATTCAGTATGTTGGGCTTGTCAAACTACAATGCACTACAGACTCAGATTTTCAATTTCATGTAGCATTCTTGAGATATAATTTAAAAATGAAAATTTCGTACGGTCTTAAACGTGAGACCACCCTTTCGCGTCCACTAAATGTAAAAACATCCCTGAATGATTCTTTTTACATCCCTTTCATGAGCCATACATTCTTCAAGTCCCCACCACAAGCCTCATTTTCTCCCCTTACCGGAAGCGGACACTGAAGTGTAGAGATTACACAAAAGAATAGAAAATTGCGATTTTAAGCGATGAAAACGCAGCGAACGCACCTCGAAACCAGTTCCTTACATTTTGGGAGTAGGGTTGGACCCGTGGTCCATGAAAAGATGCTGAAGGGATGCTGGGAGGCCGCACGCCACGTGCTACACATGTAAGGTGTATTCCGAACCGCACGTCTTTACTGTATTCAATTTTAGGGGGTCCATTTGATTAAAAAATAGGGTCTTGATAGTGATGCGAGGGCAAGGGTGCATTTTTATGAATTGAAAATAACGTGCGTGTGTATTATGTGGCCTCTTACGCACTTCGTACACGCACTTTAAGGCGCGTGCCTGCCCACGGTTGCTGGAATAAATCTTTTTAAATTAGGATTAAGTTGGGATTCCATGAAATTATATTAATTGCCGAGGGCACTGGGAGAAGGGGTGGCTGTTACAAGACGTAGCCTACGTTCCTTTCTATACTAATATCAACAGCAATAAAGAGTGACGTAAATGCAAAATGTTGACAGTATCTTGCCAATGATCGCGAAAATATGTGACATCAAATCAGTAATTATCAGTTATCAAAAAGTCTATACAAAAAAAGTACAAAATTTTGGAATCTTATTAAATACAAACTCAATCGTATATAATTTATCTTAAAATAAATTAGAACATTTTACAAAATAGCAATTATTGATGACTAATTCTTATCAGCGTGCATCTTCAAGTAAGTTATTCAGAAGCTTATCGCTCAAAATATATTTACTAAAATTGTATTAATCGAATAAATCAAATGTATTAACTGATTATAATTACTCTCTTAAAACACAGATATACATTTTGTTAAAATTGATAAACTAGTTTAGTAGTAGCACTAATACTTAATTAAAGTGCTACATATTTTGGTTTAGTGATATGCATGTACAAAAATTATGTTTACATTTAAAAGCAATTATGAAGCATTAATTATAGATACATGATCCGAGAGACATACATTGTGTTACTTATTTTGCCATGAGAACAATTTATAATAAAATAAAGCATAGATATATTACAAACTACGAGACTGCTTGGTTCTAGCGGACAAAGATTAATTTTACTATAGAACAATTATTCAAGACTGTCGTTTTTTAATGTATCGCTAAGTTAGTGTCTGACTTTGTTGAACAGCTTACTAAGATATTCCTTGCAGACAGTTTGTCTCCGTTTCTTCTTCCATGATTTTATGGCCTCTGAATGAAAGGAAATTCTACAAAATTAATCATCTGCATTTTCAGTTTTACATACAAAGCAACTTAATAGATGCAAAACCTTTACGAGATTCAAATAACGACTTAAGTTGACTATGTATTGTTGATCAATAGGGACCAATATCGGTTCTCAGCAAGGAAGATAATCGCGATGATATGTGCCAGTCAATGAACGAAAACCGTTATCATTCCATTCAACATTAATATTTTTATGTATCTCACATCTATTCTGAAAGTTGTCTTCAGGTTATAACTGTTCACAATAATTCCAAAACTCTCTTTGTACCGTTGACCAGTCGGTAGAAGCATTTCTATTATTTCTAAATGCCCCCTACTGTGTAGGATACCAGTGACGATAGCAATATGAAGACTTCAAAATCAACATTTTTTTAGTGGAACCTGGATGCATCATAGTCCGTTGAGAGAAGTGACAAAAGATTTTTCTCTGAAACCGGATGAGCAATCGCGATCCGGTCCGTAGCTGGCGAGAAGAGAGCGAATATTCTTTTTTGCATTAATAATTTATAGAACACACTTCACGATCCAACACTATACGTTTATAGTCACTGTACTCGCATTTAAGGTGGTGTTTGTATGTTTTTAATGCAGGCAGGGGTACGCGAGGCAATATTTATTGCTCCACAACTTCCAGAGAACATCTCTTAGATTTATTTATCGTTTTTATTCGCTAAGAAAATAAGCAAACAGCAATTATTTTCGATAATTTCGTTTGTGAAACTCGGAATCTTAATGTAAATCAAGCCATGCTCCTCCTAAAATGGAAATACTCTGTATTTTATGCGAAAATCACGGAGAGGGGGTCTCTGATAAAGAGTAAGATAGATGATGAAATAAGGCGGAGAAGCAGGAGATAAAAGGAATTACTTGGTATTTTCTGTCTGAAACCTTATCGAGCCATATTTCATTGTCTCGCTTTTCGTCCTGGCTTTTCTCTAGGAAGAGATTCAGTCCATAAAACATGCAACACGGCAACACGGCAACACTGCAACAAACAACGCTCTTGTCGCTGAGCGGTCAATGAACGGAGCATTTGCTCACGGGGACCCGGGTTCGAAACCTGCGTGAAGACGAGTGGAATTGTTACGTGGTCGAATGGGTTCATTTCACTCCAGTGTAGAAGGTCACAAGTTCGAGTACCGTGTTGCTAAGTACAGAGTTTATAAGTATGCTCCGCTAAAAACATATGTAAATCACTTGTCCTTCGATCTTCACTTTTTGAGAAACTATTTGGTCCATATATTGGAAATATATTCTTACACTGAATCGTGTTGGCATGAACCACTATTTTATTTTGTTCAGGCCTCTAATGTGAAAAAACAGGTTGTTTGGTAAAATTGTATCAACTGTTATCTTGGAAAATATTTTTTTAATAGCAATTAAGTATCTAAAAAATCGGAAAAATTCATACCTATTATCTTAGCTCCACTGTGTCCTATAAAAGCTCCATAAACATTATCTGATGAACAATAAAATAGATAGAGTGATGTGCCAATTAAGCCCCAAGTGTGTCCCGTTTTATTTCACAATAAATATCATATTTTACCCAAAGGACTAATTTTTTTGAGATAGCTCGTTGATTTGATAAGAACAATCCAAACTACACCAGGTAAAACAAAAATATCCCCTGATATAGGGCCTATGCTAAAACCAACTTTTTGAAGAAAAAAGGTTGCAAATTGTCCCGTTTTAGTCCCGGACCACCATATCCTAATTATTTGCTTGTTGGTCATGTTCAGTTCTCGCTTTATAAGGTAAATTTTGAAAATATAGAAGGAAACAATACAATAGTAAACCCCTAATCACAATATTGTCGGCATCGTGTTTGGTATCGGGATCGGGATCGCAATCGTAGAAATATGAACACATCCCATTACGATGCTGTGTGAATAGCGCCGTAAGTACGAAGTTAGTTAACTCCTTCACGATTTCCGGATTACGATTACGATCACGATACCGAAAATTGTGGTTAGGGCTTTAAACGTACACTAGTTTACTCAACTGTTCTTTAAAATAGTATTCATAAAAAAAAAACAATATATCCTTCCAGTTATGATAAAGCTTTAAAATAAATTGCTAACAAATTCTCTCATAAAATCCTACAATTTCAGGTTTTATAATCAGGTCAATAATCGGGTAAAAATAATGCAGTACACATATTTTGAAGATTCAAAGTTCCGGTAGCTAATGAGTGTGTATGTAACCTTTATCAAATGTCTATTTTTGTTAGGGTATGTGTAAATGTAGGACAATGTGAATGTATTGCAAAACATATCCTACTTATAATTTATACAATAACTTCTAAGAAAATGAAATGATGCTCATTTCCGTCTATGTGTATTAAAATTTCCTGAATAGCTTCATCCATATTTTTGGTAATGGTCAGAAATTATATTGCATTTCTGTATATTATACTGCTTGTCTAGATATTTAACCCGTCACATCTAAAGAAAGTTCTTTATTTAAAACACATTAAAAACTGTAATTTTACGGACTAATTAATTTCGTTTGTAATGTATAGCAAAGTAAGACTGAAAACAATTATTCACTTATGTGATTTAACACGCTGCGTATTTTATAGTTCGTACCCCATATAATTACAAAATGGCGTCCATTCTAGTATAATGTAGGAGTTAGAAGTCGAGCACAGAATAACATCGTTATTTCCAAAATAGCCACCAAGATACCGAAAGAATGATACAATCTTTATCAAGTTGAATTTTTCTATCACGATTGTCTCTAATGGTGCCTGTGGTCGTATGTTCAATTTGGATTACGCGTATGTTAGCGGTACGTGTAACTCAAAGTGCAAAGAGGGGGAGGAGCCTAAACCTTGTATTGTGGCTCCTGCTGATTATAGTTACAACATTGCTCACTTGTAACTAACACGAAACTATATACCCAGTTCCACTTTGAACTATGACACGTTTTCAGAAGTGTTGACCAAAAAACTTTTACCGATAATTTATTAAGGGCGACATTGCAAGTTTATTTCTTCTCAATATATTTTGAAGGGCTCTTGTCAATTTTTTTTATCATTTTAGTAACAATTTCATTTTTGTTATCCGAGTTTTGTTTTGCAAGGTTTGTACAGATTGAGTCAGTGTGCATTGAATTTTCTGATGTGTTTGGTTATGAGAATTTACCTTTCGTCGTCGCGTTTATATTAGGAAAACCTAATACTTGAAGAGCCACATGACATTCTTAGTGCTGCCTAGAAGCGGTCCGTACACTGTTAGTTATTTACAGAAGTGAAGTTAAAGAAATATTCCACAGTTTCAATTGTGCAGTAGTTTTATCCATACACTGGCAGTTTTTCACTCAAGCCTAGACAGCGCAAGTGTGTAAACGGTGACATTAGTAGCAGTAGTAGTTGTAGCATAACCACTCAGTAATCTTTGGTCATAGCAACGAAGCACATAATAAGTGGTATTAATGTCCCCCCCCCCCCCCAGAAATAAAGCTCTTGTAACTAAGTGGGTAGACTATAAATATATACTTTTTATCTTAGTGAAGTGTTAAAATCAGTTGCTCAAGTTTACTCGATGTCAACGTACGAACCGTTATTTTTCGTCACGCAGCATTGATCAAGAAGAATATTATGTACAGAAGGCTAAAAGTGTGCGGACGAGAAGTTGATATTAGAAAGAACCTAACTCTTCCAGAAACGCATTTCAAGCGAATTGCGTTTGAACCCTAGATATTGGCACAGCTAGCATAGGATTAGCGAAGAATCATGTTTGAATATATTATCAGTGATAACTCCAATCATTCGAAAACAGGGCACCAATACAAGGCCGACTATCAGCTCTCACGAAATACATCATTCAAAGTTTCAGCAACTGGAAGATCATAATATGAAGGTCTCAAGTTGAGCATTTCCAAGACAAATCGCTCACTTAATCCCAGACACTATCAGTTTTTTGTGCAGTTAGTTCTAATGTGCAAGACAAATTTGCTCAAAACCTGACAGTGCATGTCAAATTTATTTTAGAAAATATTCACTATTTAACTAATTTTGAACGCGCACCGTTTAGGATGAATGCATCTATGTTAGGTATTCAAATTGTTGAGCCTTATACATTCACAAATACGTCTTTACTGACGTGTACCCACAGTCTTGAACTTGATATGAGCACTAAACATATTGTCTCTGTCACTTAAAATTAAATTTAAAAATTATGATTATGGCTTGAGTGTGTAACCATAAATGTTGCTGTATTTTCTTTATGGTTTGTATTTGTAACATGTAAGAGATCATCTTCGTGTACTCCTCTTCCGCATTATGATATTGCGAGGATGTTTACAAAACATAAAGATTGTATTCAAAGTTGTCTGCACTCTGCATGGCCACACCTGAAGAGGTACCCATGCAGACACGTTTTATCCAAAATATATTGCACTTCAACTTATCTGGTAAATTAGCGATTTTCACGGTATATTTCTTAGAGGAATTCGGAACTAGAGAGGTCATTCCCCGTACTTTAAATTAACTGGTGAAAATCGAAAAAAAGAGGTTTATAGTGATTAATGAATATTAAATTAAATAACGCACATGTACGGTCATAGCTGATTTAGTCCATCGTTGCCATATTAGCGCTTGCTCTTATTGTGTTGGAAAAAGAAAATCACCATCGTGACGGATATTATCTCGATTCCTCGAATTATAAACATGTATTTTGCTATGTTTTCAGTATTCAATAGTATAGTTTGGTTTTATTAAAATGCACGTTCTTAAATCCTACAATAAAGTTGATCTAGTTTAAAAATGGAAGTTATTTAGTCAGTGCATCAGGCCGCAAAATTATTTAAAAACATCTGCAGACACAAGCAACTGTTCAGTTTTTATTTTTGTTTATTCTTACCGCAATTTAACAGCAAAACGTCTCAAAAATTACCCTATTTTAACTATCGTAACGAACATCCATATAGAACAATGAAAAACAAACAAAACACACATCGCTTCTCTAACGTATATTGTATGTTGTTAAGTGTACCGGTTATTGTCGAAATTATTCACGCGTCTGTTACTGGAAAAGTAAAAACACGTTTTGATGAAAAATTGAATTTCCGAAAACGAGTTTTTGTATTTTATAGTAAGGCTTGTTTCAATAGATCCAGTCGTATTATGAAAGTTAGCATCCTCCAATGGATGAAGCGGACGTATTTACACAGATGATTGGCCTCGATGTGTATGGCTGCTTGTCAACGGTCACGGGTAGGCTAGTTTCCCACGCCCGGCCTTTGTACAGCCCGACCAAATCCCACGTTTAATTTCACTGTCGGATATACCTGTACTGTATTTTTATTTCAAAAACAACTCTTTTCAACAAGTTTGTTTTTCCACGTTTAAATATAGGTGCGCATCTTTACGGTCTAACTGCTTTGGGCGGCCATTTTGTGTGAATTGAAATTTTTACACCAACATAACGTTTGAAGAGTAAACGGGAGAATCGATACGTCACATTATTCCGGAATCGAGGTAACAATTTTCTCTATCTAGCAGAGATAAACGAAAAACTTTCGGAATCCGAAGAAAAAGATGTAAGGAATATTGATGATACATGCAGATTGGCTAAAAATGACTTTCATAGGTTTTGAGCCACGTAAAAACCTTCACAATTTAATTATTGAAACTGTGCATGCACTAAGATTAATATTGTTCTCCACCCAATTAGTCGTATAAGTAACCTTTTGAAATAAGTAGTGTAGAAGTCAGATGAAAAGTAATGACAATAAAAGTTCTCGACAGAGCCTAATCACACATTGTGCTCACATTCTTCAATTCTCATCGGCGTACGTTCAAAAATGAAACATTAATTATCTCAGAAGTGTGCAAATGTGACATATATCGTTTCTCCTGTGTATACCCTGCTTCGAAAAAACGTTTCTATGCAAACCTATGTACATTTTAGATTATCAATGTAATCACTGATTGTCTTGTCTAGATATTGTATCTTAAATAATGTAAATTGTAAATCAATGACGAAACCCAAATGAATGTAAATTTATAATGGTGAATAAATGACTACTACTACTACTACTACTACTATTGTAAATTAACAATAATTATGAAACAAACAAAATAGATATAGACGCGCTGAGTGATAACAATCTTCATGTACACATTAAATAATTATTATTTAAATTTAATTTACTAACAGGGATATAACGAATTCATGTCCTTTCATTCCTTCTTCAAGACGAAATATCCGTTATTAATCAAAGTTTTAATGTAGTGTATTCATTTTTATACTGTTTCAATATCGTTATTCATTGTAAGACCGTTAAATGTTCGTGGAAGTATTCTTGAAGAAGGAAGTAAAAATAAGTCATACCCCAGTTTTACTGGCAGTCATAGTGTGTGCACCCAAAGGAGGGATTCTTACAATTATTATTTATTATTAATGAACCTCGGGCCCTATCGGATATACAAACCAGCTAAGATAATAGGTAGTATTCAGTATTCGTCACGTAGCGGCCATTATTAGGTACTTATTGCTTGTTTACATTTGTTCTGGCAAACACAAAGGTTATCCAGGAAATATCACAGTTTAAAGCCGTATATATTGACGTGTGCAGGTAAAAGTTCAAGTAATGATAACACATGGAAATGATTGTATTCAAACAGAGCTTACGCGTTCTTATTTTGTTTTCAGTTATAATACGGAACTTTTGATTGAAAACTGTTGCTATGTCAATCGAAGGACATCTGCAATATTGCAACAATGAAGTGTCGGAAAAACGTAAACAAATGTTTACAGAGTTCCTCAGCATAGCCACCGTGCGATACCGGAAATGACGTTATTACATACTCTCTATATGTTGTGGTATCAATATGAGCTTAATAGTCCAAGACAAGCAAAGGTATCAATCCCATGGTTTAATCGTGTATACTGTATAGTTATTAGCTTGTCCGACATATGCCAGAGAGTCTTCACCTTGAAGGGTAATGAGTGTTAGTGGTCAACCATTGTGTAAATTATCTCACTAACCATAAAGCATCACAGCAAGTCATTCAAGACACTAACTAATTCGATGTGCGTCTTTCCACCAAAAACCAAAGACATTCAACAACTACCGGAAGATATAGTTACTTTGTGGCGAAGTAGTCCCGTGGTGACTCATGCGGTTTGGGCGCGGGTTCTAAGAGACGGTAGCGACGTGGGCTCGAATCCCGCATACGGCATGTTTTGTGTGTTTGTGCAAATGTCCTTCATCTTCATCTATCACCCCTCATCGTCTGGAATAGCACGATTGCAATCATAGAAACGTAAAGCAACAAGATCATCATCTTTAGCGTATATTATCTGGCTAGTCGGTATAGTCTTTCAGTTCTCCTCCCCTCTCTGTCGCAAGTTTTGTGCACTTTAGTGTACCAGTAATTTGTGTCAGACCCCGCTGAGATTTTCCTGCCTACTTTTGCATCCCTCCCGCCTCTCACGCCGCCCATTCCAAGACATTGAGATATCAAATCACCCGAGCGTACAGTGATAGATCGTTTTCTCTGACAAACTGAGCTGCACCAAGATAAATGGCCACCGCAAAAACTGTGTTTAGAAACATGGAGAGAACGCGCCATTTTGTATTTTCTCTTCCTTCTTTTCAAGAATGTCTTTTAGAGTCTTCAGAGGATGATGATAAATTTCGTGTTAGTCGGGAACTTTGAAACTTTAAAACTTGGGATTATGGATAGATACAAATTTCGAAGGGGATATTTAATATTAACAGACGCGTTACGTAAAAAACGACCGACGAAGACGGCGATGATGACGATGATGATGATGATGATGTCACAATGATGATGACGATGACGATAATGATCTGAAACAGCCTCATATAGCACATCATCAGACATCTTTATAAATGTGTTCTTTATCAAGACAGATAGCTACTACAACCTATAATTGTTTTCAATCTATCATTAAAAAGTCGAACGGTGATGACGATGATGAAGATGATGATGTGACAATGATGATGACGATAACGATGATGATCTGAAACAACCTCATATAGCACATCATCAGACATCTTGATAAATGTGTTCTTTATCAAGACAGATAGCTACTACAACCTATAATTGTTTTCAATCTATCATTAAAAAGTCGAACGGTGATGACGATGATGAAGATGATGATGTGACAATGATGATGACGATAACGATAATGATCTGAAACAGCCTTATATAGCACATCATCAGACATCTTGATAAATGTGTTCTTTATCTCAAGACAGATTGCTATTACAACCTATAATTGTTTTCAATCTATCATTAAAAAGTCGAACGGTGATGACGATGATGAAGATGATGATGTGACAATGATGATGACGATAACGATGATGATCTGAAACAGCCTTATATAGCACATCATCAGACATCTTGATAAATGTGTTCTTTATCTCAAGACAGATTGCTATTACAACCTATAATTGTTTTCAATCTATCATTAAAAAGTCGAAAGATGATGCGGGTAGGATGGAGGCGGCCATCAAAACCAATTAAGGTAGCCGAGGGTAGAATACCTCCCTTATGGTTCAAGTTGAAGCGACCTTCAAAAGGTCCGCTCCGAAGATTGAAACAAAACAGCTGACAGGAGTGTTAGCTTCAATTGATTCCACGTGCCACCGATTAAAGTCTCACTTTTACGAGTGATGAAACATGCTTTGATAAACGGGCTATGGATAATCCATTTCTATGACCTTAACACTTTTCTCCTGATTCTATCTAATAATATATCGTTTAAACAATGTGTAGTCTGGTACTTGTGGTATTTCTGTTATGTAAAAATAGTTCCCTCCATGTTTGAATTTGTCAGCTCAACCATATGGGATTGTTTTCTTCAAACACTTGCTTCTCATAATATTAAGTTTTCATTTGTTTTCGTGTACACTTTATATTATATTTCGTATACTCGTAGATCGTCTTTATTTGAAAGTTATGTGGTGATAAAATACTTATGAAATTAAATTAAATGTATGTAAATGTGTATGTATATGTTATTGCTAGATTTCGGGCCTTATGGCCGGTTTCTAAGTATCTGATACATTTTGCGTGTTTCGATAGTATTTTTTAAACTTCTAGTATAAATAGTAACAACACAACCCTAATAAGTGATATATTGGTGAAAATGCTTTCCATGAGCACTCATTGTTCTAGGAAGTACGCATTGTTGTGGCACTCGTACACATTAAACTACTTACTATACTTATTTTCCCAGCATATAAAACCTGCCAGGCAGAATTGTGGAACAGAGTAGTGTTCTTTGTGTGTCCTGTATCACCTAGCTCACTATCGTACGTTCACCCTTACGTCTTCGCGATGAACCTCACTGAATGAAATGTAACCGTCGTAAAAACTAGTCATTACAAGGGTTGGCGTCAGAAACCTCTACGTTTCCTGTAAATTAGCAAAGCAATGTAAATGGAAGACCTACTTGTTTATATCTGTTTATTTTCTTCCCTGTAATGCAGCGTAGCCCCTCTTGCAGCGCGAACTCCATCCTGATATCTGGGATGCCTTTAACTTAACGCTATAATAAACCTTTCCAGAAATTCTAGCGTAAAAACACAACTCATTAACTTGCCTCAATTTCTTTACGAAACTCTGGTTAGTATACAAAATAATTTCTTGTGGGTATTTTCGCGTAATTTATTTTAACCACAACTTCATAAATGAGGAAATATGAGTCCGCAAAGTCTTAAATGTCTCCTAGAAGAAAACAGTAACCAGACACCCATTATTTTATGAAGCTAATTAGCCTACTAAAACGACCAAAAACAGGTCGCCAAGGAAATGTCCTACATAGAAATATGAAGTACGATACATTTGCGTTCCCTTACGTATCGTATATGTATAGTGCGAGTGCATAGTGGCATAGCGCATAGCACACCCCTACTGGAGTGAGAGATGCACAGCTGTCTTGCTAATGTAATAAGCTATGACATGAAGGTGTTCTTTGTGTATTTACCGGGTTGTTCAGGAAACGGTATATAGAAGCATTTGGATGGTAACAATTATGGTAATTGAAAAGAATTAGGGTTGAAGTTGACTCTTCCTAAAAACTACCACCGAATTATCACTGACCATAGCGATACAACAATACATTAGTCTGACTTGTCTGAGATTGTACTGATGGTGTGAAGAATAAAAGAGTTACTAATAGAAAACCGTATTTAGTCATATTATGGCAGTAGCACGAAATATGACAGATTCCTTGGTAAAGACTCAGACCCACTTCTCTCGCCTGACGAGCCACCACTGGAAGATTGTTGACATTTGATGTTTTTCAAGATCTGTATACGTCGTGCGTTGACAGAACTGGTACGAAATGAACAAAGTTTTACTTAAGCAACTGCAAATAGATAAGAGTTTGTTAGGTTCCGCTAACACATGTTGGCACCTGTTTATAGGGCACAATTATGTTCCACGGCCTAAATGGTACATAATTATTTCTCTTTGTATAATTATGTAGATGCTAAATTGACTCAATTTCAATGTTTTGTTTGACATAGCGAGTGAGTTACCGTAGCATGAGATATAATGTTATCATAGTATAATGAGATTGTTTAACTGTACGTTTTTGTCTTTTCATGGCAAGTTTTATTTCTCCTTAAAACTAAATGGAGCAACCAGACACTATGCAGTGTTGTCAACGTAATGCATGTTTAAAATTATGTTTATGTTAATTATTATGTAGGCATATACTATTAAAATTAAAAAAATCTTTTTGACATCAATATTTGTGTGCGATATGAATATTTCTCCCATTGCATCATCGACCTGTGTCCGAATAAGAATATTTTACAGGGTATTTGTTTTAATTCCCCACAAAGAACCTTATCATACTTTTTTTGTAAAATTGGACGTTGAAACGTTATACGCAGAATAGTTACGACTTTGCGATGCACTCAATGTCCTCATTGCAAACAGTGATGTGGAGTAGATTAATTACCTCTCAAAGTAGTTTTTAATTTAATTCTATAGAATGTGTGATGCACTTTTCTGTGAGGTTACTAGTTCAATTGACTCATAACGAAGAATACAACAAATATGCCAGGTTGTGGATAAAACAGTCAGGGCTGAAGGTGGTGGAGATGTATTCTATCACGGAACCAGCAGCGTCGG
Organism: Isoperla grammatica; assembly: GCA_945910005.1. Lineage (NCBI taxonomy): Eukaryota > Metazoa > Arthropoda > Insecta > Plecoptera > Perlodidae > Isoperla > Isoperla grammatica. The sequence continues at coordinate 12,315,982 of OX246746.1, forward strand.
TGGAGAAGGATATACTGATCTTCTATCTTGAAAGGGGTAGTTTTATGTCTTGGAATCCTACATATTCTCAATTGTTTTTCTTTGTAGGTTTCCGTAGGTTGGCGATTGAGCTTCATCGATATAGAAGTTTATTGGGTGAAGCAAAGTTTCAAGACTTTGACTGAGTTGACTGAGTGGTTCCCAGTGAGCGATACGACTCCTATTCTAGGTCCAAAGATAATCATGCCACTTTATATTCAAATTTTATTTATAGCCAAACGATTCGCCGCTGTACAGAGAAGAGGCGAGGGAGGGGCGCATCTCGTCTGCAGTAAAAGTGGAGTAAGATGGAATTCGGAGAGGGAGCCCGAAAAGGAAGGCAGATAAATGGAAAGGGTTTTTGTTCCTGTAATGGCGGCCTCATCTTGATGAATGAGGCTTAAGTGCAAAGACATTCCCATTAGAAACAATTCTCAGATTGAAACTTTTTATACAACTTTGTTCAAGTTTACAAAAAGAAAATAGAATATTTAATGAAACAACTTTGGTGGAATTAAGGATCTTTAACGCTATCAAATAATAAGACCAATCAACTTTGAAGAGCTTTTCTACCATTGGTCCTTGATAGAAACTTATTTAACTTCATTGGCTCTGCCTTCCATTTCATTACGTGGACTTTCTAACACTTGTTACAATGCTGTTAAATAATAAATTTAATATTAAACTTTCAACGCAAGTGCTTCACTTCAATTCATATTGTTTTATTCCGCATCTCAAATTTTTGTTTTCTTTGTGTGTTCCAGGAAAAACGCGCCGCCGATGTTCATGCAAGTTCTTGTGCGTGTATGTATTGTCACTATTACCTTAACTTAAATCAACATTCTTTCATAATCTTGCTTTTCAATATCCACATAATATAAGTACAGCAATCGAACTATGCCTAACATGACTTTCAAAATTTTGGTACTGATCCATCAGTACCAACATCAGAGGAGTAATATAGGTGTTGTAACAACCGTCACTTCAAACAGATGGAATCTGTGGCCTTATTTACCACTATCAACTAAGTAAAATATTGACGTGTTATCTATAAATAAAAAGAAGCAACAAGGCAAACATTTTTTTTAACATTAACATTATTTCATTTATTTATTTCATTTATTTCATTTCATGATACATTTCTATAGCGATTTTTGATACATTTCTATAGCGATTTTTGATTTGGCACTGAAGGAAGTTAAAGAACTCACATAAGGTAGTCTTGTGCGTGACTTTCCTCAGCTTCCGTTCAGAGAATCTTACATTGGTATCACATATCATATAACGTCTCATATTATAACTATTTACTACGCAAATGTCAAAATGAGGAAGAGAGGGCGATTGATTGATTTGGTCTTCATTCAAAGAAGGATTTTGGTTAGTTAGACCTTAACGTTTCTTATCAATGATTATATTAATAAATCTCAGGGAATATACAGCTGGTGAACCGATTAAAAATATAATGAAACTAACGTTATCCCATATATCACTCATCAATGAAGTGAAACTAATCCATCTCAGCATGCACAATACAAGACACCTGAAATATGAGGAAGACTTTGTATTTAAGGTGATTGATTTCATTCATTACAGGGCTTATTAAACCTATGGGAATTTTACGACTTGTTCTTCTTATATGTGAGTAGAATTTATTTTGGTATATTTCTCTGATATGGTTCGTAAGAGAAAGATTATCTTTAAAATTGTAAATTGACAATGCCTGCAAAATGACTATATCAATACCGTGATAAAAAAAATGCAACATGTTGTATTGTAGTTAGTATAACACGTACATTAGTTATCTTTCGAATAATTTCGGTTATGTAAAGTATCGTGGCATTTAATTTGTATGCACAATACGAAAAATCCCCGTCCTTGTTTTAATATCATAGAGAAATCAGACAACTTTTAGACAAAACATCACTTCTATGTTTAATTTTTTTTTTATTAGGTTAAACGTTTAATTCTAAATTCATACAATGTATATATACAGATTCTAATCGAAACACCATTTTCAACATCGTAAATTTCTGGATTATCATTTGATAAAACATATAATTTACACGGTAAGCCATGGGCTACAAGATCATCAAGATTACAAAATGGGATAAACTACAACACTGTGAAACGATCTCCGGTGTAGATTCGTCTGAAGATGCTTCTTCATACTATGTAGACAGTATAGGCGTCTTCAAGACTTCAATCATGAGGATGGGGGGGGGGGGGGGGATCTCAAATCCCAATACACGTATCTTCTGGGTCTGGGGCGAAACCCCAATCACTGGATGAGACCATTTGCAGAATTGTGTCGTGTCGAGGATTTTTCCATGTGTTCAAGACATCTCCCATATTAATAATAGTATCATTTAAACGCGGTGCAACAGTCTTCACTAGCCAATAATTTATAACATCGGTTCATTAGACCTATATGTATGATTGTATTCTTGTACTTTGCCTTGAAGCTTACTTTAACCCATAGGTATTATCTGTCATGCACTTCTTGAAGAAGTGACGAGTGACTTTCAGAATTTTTAATTTCACATAACTATATACTATAATTATACGTTCACGTCTAGGACATCCACAATAGTGATTTTTTAAATATTTCCTGGTTGATTCTTTCACAAGATGTACTTCAAAGTAAAATACCGGTTTATTTATAGGCAAAATATACACTTGCCATGACAGGTTAAAAGAAAATGCAGCATGGTGATATATGATGTGACTGAACTATTGGATTGAATTGAAACTTGGAGTTATTAAATCATTGTAAATCCTTTGATAATTTATTGGTTACACTCCTTTATATTTTGTTTTATTCGAGACATGAAATATTACAATTGTTAGCTACGCAATACTTACGATGACGTATTTCATATACAAGTATTGTCTTTCTTCGTCTTTCGTTCCGTCATTGATGAGTCTTGCGCATAATAATAGTGCAATCACGTAAGCGTCGGTAACTAGGCCACTCTGCTGTGTCTTTGAGGACGTAATGGCTCAGTTGAGACGCAGGAGATTGCGGTGTTCGATACCTCGATCAGTCGAAAATAACAGAGATGAATCAAGATTGGGTCTTGTTCACTTTTTTTTAGAATCATTGTTTTAAGTTTTTAGCATTAGTACTTATAACTTTTTAATAACAGTCCAAATAAAATGTAACACATAATTCATCGTATAAGAATGGCTTAGTTATATCGTAGAGACGCAGCAACCTCTTGATAATACCCACTTTTCCTGAATTCTCCTTCAAAGAATTTCTGAAAAATGCTCTATTTTAGGTCTCACCCTGTACACAAGAGTCTATAACTCATAAACCAGAGCGAACTTCCGTGAATGTAGTAATTTACGGCGTTATTACCTTTAGACATAAATTTCTTCTTAATAAATAACGCCAAAGAGTGGCTTTATTTCAGCACGCTAGTGCGATTTTTTATTGAATAAATTTTGTAAAACGTTTTTAAAATTCTAAATAAAACACACTAATTTATTCCCCAATAAGAAGTAACGTTTATCTGTAGTGAAATCAATCCAAATAAAATTCGCGAACGGTAGTTCTGGACGTTTTAACTCGACGAAAAATACATTTGAATCGCTCTGTTCTCCTCTCTGTTATATCATCAAACCGGTCAGCCATGAATGCGGAGGGGCGGGATTCGAAGCGGGGACTGCAGCATAGAGGGAAATGTAGGCTGGACTTTGTAATAATGGGCGGAGCCTAATACCGTCATTAGGAATCATTTACATGACCCATTATGCCAGTTTTTTAACCATGAAATCGTATGGTAATGATGCGAAATTTTCTAGTTCGATAATGTATCGCAATGCGGCGAGATCTTTAGATTTCGTGGGATGTAAGAAATGTGTTATTTGTTAAAAAATGAGAATACAATGACGTTATTTCAGTACTAGAAATGTGTCTTTAATTTGTAGTTTTGGTTATGGAAAAGGCTCTAGTCGTACCGTCATGATTAGCACTTAACACATGTACTGCTGCTTCGGTCAACATCTCAGAACCTTAAACATGCGTGAAGAATGGGGAGGGAACATAATAATTATCTAGTAATACTTTAAACAGATTTAAATTTTTATTGTTGGTAAACAGTCAATCATTAAATACATTTCTGCTATAACAGGTAAACACATAGTATAATCTATAGACATTGTAAGATGAAGACATGAACAAAAAATCGTCAATATCTTGATTTATTTTACAAACACAAAAATGCCACCAGAATGTGTATGATTAGGCCTCTAAGACACGCGTTTCAGTAAGATTATGAATGAGCGAAGAGAGAGGGGTTTAAAAACTACAACTTACTGTTAGATAACTTCATGTAAGATACTTGGGATGCATGGTCTGATAAGTATGATGATTTATTTGTCTGCTTTGGTATCAAAGTATTTTGGTTTAATGAAGAAATAAAAAATAACCTACATTAAATGACGCCTATTTTTTTAATGCAATGCATGAGAACATCCTTTTATTTTGAAATGATGTATTCACTTTTAAACCGTACTTCAGGCTTAAACGTGTTCATCATTGCATTTTTGAAAAGGTCAATGATATTTTTGCTCACAGCATAAGGGCTATGCTGTGAACAAGACATTACCGATACACATTCAATGTATGCAATTATTAATAATATGTGAGATGTCTACAATAATATAAAATATCTAATTTGATTGGCATTTAAATAAAACAAGAATATAGAAATACCATAAATACCATATCAATTTTAGACACGTAAGATCTATATTATGTCTAGATGAAAGTTATTTATTTTGATACACACCTTAAATGTAAAGAGAAAAAGTCGTTGTCTGGAATTTTATGCAAGTGGTTAGGTTTTTCAGACTATGTCAAATTAATTTGTTTGAAAGGAGAAAATACATTGAGATAAAAAAAAATCATAAACTTTTTATTTTATGGTTACGATCAATTTTATGTAGTAATGTATTTTAATCGGAATTAATATTTTAGAAACAAAATTAAATATATCATGTTTGAGACAGATATAAGTTAATTTTCCACAAAAACCAATTGTACTAAATTATCAAACATAAAAGTCTCAGAAATATTTAATTTATATCTACGCATGCACGTTAGATGTGAACACAACTTATCTCAGTCAAAAAATAGTATATTGTATGAATGACAGAAGGATGATGGTGTACGAAAGACTCTGAACAGTAGCTATTTGAGAGCTTGGTACGATACTAATGTAATTCTATAAATGAGTATGAAATTATGGTTAAAGACGTAAAAGATGTACAGAGAAGCAAGACATATATGGCAGGCAGTATTTGGCCTTTAGGTGATGGCTCCATCGCTGTGTTACTTTCTTTAATTGTTTATTAAATCACTCCCCTAAAACTAATTCAAAAGCCAAACAATGACAAATTATACATAAAAAAAAAATCAGAGACATTTTAGATTTATAAAATAATTGATTAAACTACGTTTGCAATAGAGGTGCAATCAAAATACATCATAGAACGCCCAAATTTGAAATAATTAAAATAATTAAACGAGTAACATGTAATTCAAGCAAGTTGATTGACAGGTATTAAATTATTTGCAGCTTTTAAAAGATCGATTTTTGATACATGCCTAATTTAATAGCAATGTTCAATTTGTTTCAGTATGCAATGGCTAGTAATAATATAACGCACACTTTATTTGTTTCCCCTTCATTAATTAAAGTACCCAAGTTTATAAAACAGTTCAGCCGTATAGGTAATGATTTAACGGTCATGATGAAGTGGATGTGATCTAGTAAATATCACAATTTAACTGTGTTCATACTGTTCATACTTCATGTACAGATTTTCAGTACAATTAAAAACAATTATTCTTTCGCACTTAGTTTACAAATACCGGAATGAAAGAACAACTAATTCATGTAAAATACCGCTTAGTAATTTCCTTCAAAGTCTGCACTGAAAATAATTTGCTCTTATGTATAATGTATGATGTATTTGTGACGTGTCAATGTTAAGTAAGACTAAAATGTTTTGTTCAAATAGACAACCATACAAAAATTGTTTGACATTCATTGAAAGATAGAAAGAACAAATACGTCCAGTTATATTTTTAACAGCATTTGATTCCGAAACTGTAAAAACATAGCATGTATATTAACTTTCTGAATCCAAGGAAAACACGAAGTAAACACCAGAATACAAATTTAATGTGCATATAAAGAAATAAACTAGAATCAAGTGTAAGTAATTCGTATGGATAAATTAACAAATGTTACAACAGCTTGATCTTGTTTTTAGTTATTCGCAGTCTATGAAATAGCAACTGAAAATATTCCGCCCGAGGCTCGTTCAAGATACGTCTTGCAGATAAATCTAAATATTGCCATTTACTGCATTAATTACCCTAATTTCCATAATCCTTAAATATATTTTCGTGTTTATTTTACCCCGAACGCGTGTTGTTATTTTCTCGTGTTAAGAATGCATGGGCGAATAAACTATTTTGTTCGTATGAATGTTTTCGCCCATTGTCCCGAAGTTGTTATCATTTGTCTTAGTCGCAAGAGAGCTAAGTTATTCCGTATCATAAATTGCGAATATTTTCCGCAGCTCCAACACCCAACTATTTTGCTACACACAGTCACACATGGTATTCATATGCAAAGTAGTTGCACCGTTATGCCTATATTGTATTGTGTATGACTTCTTGCAGGAGAATGAACATAATGTGAAGATGGATTTATGAAAACTGGATATTGAATTGTATCGTAAGACGCAAAAGAGAAAAATGACCCTGCATTCAACGTAGCATTCAAGATGAGAGTAAAGTAGTAGTGACTCGTCACTGCCAAATAAAAAATCCATTTGAGCGAATTCTCAAAATCGATTTTCCCATGATGTGTTACCAGACCAAAGAGGCATCTACACTGTACTAGACAATCTATATTCCAGTTTATGTTTAATAATATCTCTCGTATCCAATCCACAAAAGTTTACCCCATTAATACACAAAGATAGAGCTTTTCAAACTAGTTTTCCGGGCATACCTGCAAAATTACTTATTGTATCAAACGTTTGTAACATGAGATGACCCGTCTCGGCCCGGGGTAGAATAGGCCCAGAGTGACTCTGCTAGTCGTAAGAGGCGACAAAAAGATACCCTGTCCCTTTCCCCCCCACTGTCCCACTGAATAATTCTCCTCCCACTTGGCCCTGCCCTCCCTTGCTGGACTCCCGTATGACGACTCACGCGACGTACAATGGATCTGATTTGGATGTGGCTTTATTCTTCATCATCATCTTTCTCATCTTCATTATCACCCGCTCATCGTCTCGATTAGCCATAGTTGCATAAATATGAGACGTTAAGCCCCATTAATCAATCATCTATCTAAAATGAGATATTGAACTGGGTCTTTTTCTTGTTGGTACTCTTTATATTTTAGAACTGGACAACCCAAAACTACATTTACTGTCCCCATGTCAATTTTATCGTTTACCGGTACGAATACGTGTATTGTACCCGTTTCTTATCTTCGAAGAATTTATGTTGAGATAGCCTACATGATTTCAAAGATATTTCAAAGTGGTCACTAACCACATATTTTAGCTTCGTAAGAACTAAACATCGTATTGAAAAGGTGTATACTATTTTAGTCCTTAGAATTGCTATTTTGAAATACAATTAATTGAATTAACAATAAATTAGTTTTCCCAGTGTCAACCGTAATGACTGCAATATTTTAAATTGAGTTATACCATTCGTTAGTTTTTATGAAAATAAATGTTGATTAGTTACCAGTTCATCAATATTGAGTATCGTTCTCAGGATATCAGAAAAACACGTTTATTTTGCGCAGTTTTAAAACTGAAACTCTGTGGAAGACGAATATTTCTGAAGATGTCCATACTTATTTTCAATTCGATATGACGTATCTGTCAAGTAGTTTTGAACGGCCTTGTGTGTAGGCCTACTGGTGAGAGATAAGAGAATACACCACATTACCGCCTTCAAAATGGCAATAAAACTCACCCGAAGTGTAGACACTGCCAAGAACCACCATAAAGATATAGCGTCTCTTTAGCTCCTACACTGTCGCACTGTACTAAAGAAATACAACATAACAAAACCACAAGCTCGCTGTTCAAATCTTGCACCTAATAATCATCCCTCTTGGAGTTTCCGCCATTTTAGGTCTTTTTCTTGAGATGGAGCTCGCCAAAAACCCCGCCTTGCAGATATCTTAATCAGGGAGGTCTAGAAGTCTAGAACAACAATGGTAGGTTTCGACCCTACATTAGGAGCTGGGTGGTTGGCAGGGGGCGGGGGAGGTTGGGTTATATATAAGAAAGTGGAGAGCTGAATATACACCCTTGTTAGACATTTCACGGCCCATTGTTGTGAAGTCAACCCCCAGCCCACACATTGTTGTATTATCCTGTCCTTATTCTTCTTCTACTTCGTCTTCTTCCTTACAACACTTACAAAAAGTATACTCGTTTTCACAAAATAGTCTCAGAGCAGTAAACCAACTACTAAGTAGATATATTCAAGTATACCAAACTATAAATAGTACTTTTTATAAAATGAAAGAAGATTGGTCATAAAACGTGTCATAGCATGTGTGATAACTTAGATTGTAAGTAATGCATGTTAAGTGACAAAATCAAACACGAATGTTTTGACAAATTGGAAATCCTCAACGAAACTTCTTTCAGAAGAGCAACTAATGCTGTAATTGATGAATAAGAACATTAGCGAAGTGGCTTATTTACCTGTTATTGCGTTTCACTATAATGTCGGTTGTTTACGCAAAGCCGTTCATTGTAAACAAATTCTTGTTTCAAAATAAAACAATTATAATTGGCAATTAGTTGAAATTAGTTAATATATTAATATCATATAATTATCTACCCACTGGATAATAGTGGCAACAATGTTCACGTTGGTTTGGTCATGTTGCTTTACTCTAAACATTAATGTCACATAATCGTAGTGATCGAGTCAGCTGATACTTATGATCTTCGTTTTTTTCTCCGAACTAGGATTCGAGCTTGAAACTTTGTGCATTTAGAGCAGAAAACAAGAACATCTTCAATGCAATCAGTAAAAGTGTAGATTTACTTGAATCTCGAATGCATTTTTCTTGTGATAAGAATACAATTGATTTGCTACATGTTTGGCTCAGTTTTGTGAGTTCTTAGTAGTTTGTTGTATCAAACTATGAAGATCAATGGGTTTGTTCGTGACTAACTCATACAAACGCTCAACGTGAAATGGTAGTGTCACGTTTGAAACTGCTCAAAATTTTGATTTTTTAATCTATCCCAAGGATGCTACTCGAAATAAACAAGGTCGCTGGCGCGACCTTGTTCCCTCGCCAGTCATTTCCGGGGCATATGTTACAAACTAATCAAATACTGACAGTGTCACTTGTTATAATTTATAAAACGACGTGAAGTAAATAAATATTTTAAAAAATTAATAGTTGAAAGAAACACATTTCGCCCTCCGAGATACCAGGGTGATGTAATATTAGCTCTAAAAGAACATCCACGAGATTAAAAATAATCTGCTGATACGATGATTCGATTACATTAATTAAAATCGTGATACACTACTCTTACAACACTATATCGACAACATTAGGATTATGATTTTATCTGTAAATGGACTTATGCCATTTACTGTAGGGCGCGATCAATTTAAAAAAAATATATATAATGGAATTGGAACGTATATAACAATAGAAGCTCATTTTCCCCAAACGTAAATAGGACCCATCATTTCTTAAAAATGAATCATATTTTAAAATATTAAAACGGTCTTCTGCTATGATTTTAAATTGCCATTTAACCAATAATAAAAACTAAAAAGTGTGATAAGATAATCATTATAAATGTTTACGCATATTGACAAAATGTAAGGATAAAATTGAATTGTACACCATTTCATTTACCGAACTACTTATAACTCCAGTCCTCCAGACAGGCTTTGTAAGTCCCTGTCTCAACTACATACTGCACTTATGGACTACTCACACTAGGAAAACGCTCTGTTTGACGCGTTGATAAACGAGCGCGTCCATATGTCCACGAACTTTCTGGCGAAAAGTTCTCAAAGCCATCGTCATTGTTCAATGAAAGTGACAAAAATGTGGAAAGATTTGAGTTTTTACTGTTATAGTTATTACACTTCCTGCCATTGTTCAATAAAAGATCGATTGTCCATATAAATTATAGCTTGGATGTTTCGTTGTCATAGTTACTTCACTACAATTCAGCAATACAAAATTGTAATTTGTACCTACAATTCTCATCGGATCGCGTTGAAATTTGTATATTCGTGACCGGCTAGAAATTAACTAAAAAATGGCTATCTCACATTTTGCCGCCATTGTGTTTGGGAATAACTTTGTAATAATTAAATTGTAACTTTGTAACTTTTCAACAGATTTGTCCAAAAACTAATGACGTTAAATCCACATCGAGGCTTGTAGATGGTCCAAATTTCAAATTGATCGGACTTTTCGTTCGACCGCTATCGCGATCAAAAAAAAAAAAAAATTTTTTTTTAAACCCCGTTTAGTCCCCCCTGAATAATAATTGTACGTATTATTTAGTTTTTTCTATCACACACGACTGGATTTACAATATGAATGTGTATTTTTCGTAACAATGCATAAACATTACTTCAGATTGGCCATAAAGTGTAAAACCAAAAACACACTCTAAAATTGTATGAATTTTCTGTAACACGTAGCGTCGCACAAGTATTTACGATCACACGGCCTACACATGTGTTCATACAACGTGCACAAACAAAGACAAATAAATATAACACACACAAGGGTGAAGTGAACACCTTAAACGCAATATCCAATAATCACTTCATTAATGTTGATAGCACACTCATAGATCGTCGATTATACAAATCACAAGTCAACACGCACCCATGCACTCGCTGTGAAGACTACTGCATATATGTGGACGGATTTTGTTCTCATACTGATTTTAAGAAACAACCCCCCTCACGCCACATAAATATCGGAAACCATAACGGCCACGGCCAGGCACAAATTCTGTGACACTTTCCAGATGAAATTTGATCCTTACAGTCAGCCCCACCGATTATAGGCATCTGTTTTCACAGCACAAGAAATTCCACACAAATAGGGGAAATTAGGACATGGCAATAATCCGTAAACGATATACCAGGAAACATAGAAATCGGTAGGCCTAACGAGTGCATCAAAAATAATCATACAATATATATCATATTGCACAATGGTCATAAACTACATGAAACAATAAATATAACAGATTTCGTAGATATTGTTCTAAGTGCGATAAAACAATTTGAATTCAGTAAAACGTAATGCTTTGATACTTTGACTTTTGGGCAAGACACGTACTACATACCAAAATTATTATGAAAATAATTATTATTATTGGTGAACCAATAATACTAAACATAAAATAATTAGAATCCTGAGACACAACTCCCATAAAACAATAACGACATCATTAGGATTATGATTTTTTACCTGTTAATTGGACTTGCAAAAAGGAGAATGAATGCTATTTCTTCTATATGAATTATTAATTTCTTTATGCATGTCATGTAAGGGCTGAAATTTATAATCTGATAATGTTTCTACATACTGTTGTGGCATTAGAACATAGTGACGAACAGTGTCCAGATAGGCAAAATGAATTCTATCACGGCCGCACAGTCAAAACTGCGAGCTATAAGATAATTTAGGTGCATGTTCCGTTTTTTGTATAAACACATGGTAAGATTCCCCCTCCCTCTCCGCCTCTGTGAAACAGACCCCGATGTGAAACAGACCCTCATAATTCACTTACCACTAAACATGATGCCATTAACCAATAAGCTGGCAGCGTGCTTTTACAGTGAAGCCACAGTTTACTGACGTTTCGTCACACAACATATCAATTAACTTCAATTAATTAAATACATACAGGGGGAAGTCGGAAGGGTTTATTTTATATCCAACTGTCCGGTTTGAGGATCACATGGGACAAGCTAAGAAAGTGGACCGTATAAAGAAGCATACCTATAACTCGACTATTTCCTATTATACGACCTATTACAATCTTACAGATATCGGAGTAATAGGTCTTATGATAGTTGATAGGTGAAGAAGAACCTGGTTTTTCGAGACGTCCCGAAAATTATTCAAGCCGAGTGCAAGCTTCACCGAAGATATTTTTTATGCATTTTACGTTTATCTATTTCTATTTTTAGGCATCACTTTCTTATTAGCTTTTTAAAACATACATTAAGTGTTAATTGCTTCAGTTTCAATTTTTGTTTTTAATAAATGTTTTGTTATTGTTCCGTGTCGAATGGCAAGAGCTTTGGCTGTAAAGACCGATATTGTTAATGAAGGTTCTACTATCATCAAGTCGTTTGATGTTCTGGTTACGAGAGGTATGTGCATGGTTTCTTGCGAATATTAATCAGTGATAGGCCTACATACGAATAAATATATTTAACGTTATACAACCAACTTGATAATCGCTGTCGTATCATACGAAAGTATACCACCAAGTTGCAACTGCTCTAACTCCGGCCGTACATACAAATCTCTTGCTAATTGCGCTATCGGGTACATCCCGCAAATATTAGAAAGAAAAAATGATACACTGTACACACTTCATATAATCTTAGTATGTAATATAGGCCTACACTTTACAGTGTAGGCCTACACCAAATAAATACATATCTGTGTAATATTAATATCATGTTTTATTGTTTACCGTATTACAACTTTCACGGTTTTTTTTCAATAACAGCCATATGCATTTTGCAAGGGTAGCATCGTTGAGTAACTAACATATAATCCGGCTTTGAAGCATGGCGACATACGGTCTGGGCCAGACATTGTTTTTGTATCACCGGACAAATCCTCGGTTTTTGCATTGCCATAATAGTAATTGGGCATCTAACAATGGAAGACTCATTTGCGTAAGTGTACTACAACAGTCATTCCACATTTTGTCCACGCACACGTAAACACGAGCATTCCACTTGTCGTTCTTTATAGCGCGAGGCTGAGCTGAGGATCGTTCAAACTAGAATTATTCATCTATCCTTCAACCAATAGCATTGCTAATTTACATACTATTACATTCCTTTAGTGACAAATGCCATGCAAAAAATCAGTAATATGGGTTGCAATCTTCAACCAGAAATAAATTCATTTATCTTGCCGAGCCCAAAATGCGGGCCAAAACTTGACCTGTTTAGTCACCCCTGGATAATATTTTATGTATTATTTTGTTTTTTTCTATCACATACAACTGGATTTACAACATGAATGCGTATTTTTCGTAACAATGCATAAACATTACTTCAGATTGGCCATAAAGTGTAAAACCAAAAACACAATTTAAAATTGAATGAATTTTCTGTAACACGTAGCGTCTCAAATACAAATGTCAGAAATGTAAATGTTACGCCATTCTAAAGTCAAAGGATTACTTCAGGTCAAGTTTGAGTTTCATAATGATAACGCAAAATTGATAGCAGACATTTTTTAAAAAACCGTAGCGATGTGCAAAGTAACAAATTTTGTTGTCTTACAAAACTTGCACTTAGTGGTACTTACGCCCGGCACAAAATATTGAGATTTACAAAACACATACGTCATTCTACTGAGATCATTATTGACAAGTTTCATTTATATTCGTTAATATCTTCTACTTCAAATAAATACATCTTTCTTGTCGCGCGTGAAATGTGAACGGATACATACATACATACATACATACATACATACATACATACATACATACATAAATCTGGGGCAAACTTATAAGGCCGCTGTCGCGCCCTAAAAATCGGAGGGTATAGCGCACTGTGATTTGATAAGCCGTACGCCTATACAAACAATGTATGAATCAGTATGGGTATTTTATTATTTATTACTACTAATTATGGATTAAACAATCCAAATAACTATACTCTACTGATTATAATATTAAATATATTTATCATTCTGTCTATATAGAAGTAGAACTGACCAAACCACAGTGCGCTGTTGATTCAGTTTTTCGATTTCGTGCAGCATTTTTGAGATATTATTTTAAAAATAAAAATTGTTTCATAGTTTTATACTGAGTATCTCTCTTTCTTTCGGCGGAAGAGAAGTTTAGAAGAACATTACTTTTACCCGGTGTAATAACTGTGTTTTTATAATCCTAAGAACAAAACTGACCTTCAAAAACTTTAAAACATCACTGAATATTCGTCAGATTTACTGTCAACATTAACGATTTAAATATTGTAATTTTTGGTTTTTATTGTGCATACAATTTATTCCGGTGTTTGAGAAATTTGACTACATCATCGGAAATGTTTTTCATAAAATCTTTATAGTTTTTACAGAAGAACGTTTTAGTTCTAATACATGTATAAAATAATGTTATTTTGTTTATCGTAACACTGGATCTCATAAGCAAACATTATGTAAGTTTCAAAGCAGTGAAGCAGGGCAAAGCGTACCGACATCAAAATAACAACAATGTTTTATAATGATCCGCGTTTTTCTCGTAAAGTAATAAAACATCAAAATTCAAAATGCACGTTGAAGATGTAGGATTTATTTCAACTGGTATGAGCCTATACTACTTTATAAATGATGTAGAGGAAGTCATAAAAGCGATGATAACATATATATACAGAAGACAATGTCCATATCATCGTCTTTCCGACTTTCCCTACACATAATTATTTAAAAAATGTAGGATCATACTTGCCTAGATATCATCAATATAAAATTCGTTTTGAATAATTGTGATATCTTTTTTCATTACTTTACAAGGAAAACGACGCATTATCTATTTGATGTTTCAATATGGGTATGCCTTCCACTTAAATGCGTAGTATCCTCCACTGAAAATCAATTCAAAGTGTTATACTAACTATACATACGATAAAGCGCACTCAGTTTGTAATAAAGACGGAAATTATTATTCCACTTAGTTGAGCTAAATTCCTGATTTAAGCTACATTAGTGAAATAGGTGGGAGATACGCTCATATTTTATGTGAGTGTACTTTTTAGTTGTTTGAAACAATATATCAAAGCGTATTATCAACGTAAGTAAAACTTCTTGTTGGTTGGAGGCAGCAGCGTATCACTATAGTTTGTTATCTACACGCTAGGGTCGCTCGTGTAGCAATTAAAACAAGAATGAAATATCTTTTGTATCTTTTCACGTCGTTTACGAAAACAACAACCTTGCTGTCGTCCTTTGTGTTGAGAAAACTTTGCGTGGGGGGGCCCACAAGAGGCGAGATATCCTCCTCTCAAGCCTAAGCAAAACAACAAGCAATAAACCCTTTCAGAACGGAACTCACTGTGGGACATTTAGGTTCGAATTGATGATAGTGAAGTGGGTTACCCAAGCGATTCAACGGATAGTTCGCGTAGTAAAATGGTGAATGCAGCCTTCATTTGTGTACGTTCGTTATAAATTGGGAAAGATGATTGATAACGAATAGGAGTGAAACAATGGGCACGTCTGACGTCTCTCGAAGATAGGTTCGTTATAATGGCGGGTTGACAATAGGAAAACGCATTCACTTTTTTGTGTTTTCGAATAATCAAGAAATATTATTGTTATGGAAATATTAGATTTTGTTTCATTTTAGTTGGTGCACGGTCAATATTGTCTGTTGAAAGCTTGTTACTAGTTCCTACTAAGTACAAGATGTATTCAATTTTTAAGATTACCATGTATGGCAGTTTATTAAATGTGCGCACCTGCATGTTTCAGTTCTGTGCGGGTTCGTATATTAATCAGAAAAAAGATGTGTAACATACCAGTGATATAACACTATGAGAGAAGATATTGAACAACTGAAGTTGATGAACAACGTATATTTTCCAGTGGTGTAGTGCCAGATTTACCAGTACGTATACGCTTCAGTGGGAAGCTGGAGGGACACATCTTTCCAGACAAAAGAAGATGGGGGCTGCCCCCCAACAATGGCGCCGCAGGCGATTTAGAAAAAACAGGCTTTTTAGAGTGTGTTTTGAGCGTTTTAGATACCAATACCGGACTGAATGCAATCCCGAAATACTGCAGTTTTTGTAGTGCAAAACCAGAAAATCCCCAAAAATAATTGGAACACTGACGAGAATTGTTCAGGAATACGTTTTGGGGCTTGGGAAGTGGTTTGGCGACACACACGCCGCCCGTGGCCCGTATATAGGCTTATCTGTTGATACTTGGCTGTTGATAATTGACACCGCAATATTTTTGCCGAGCGAGACAATTGTATCCCACTTGGTGTATTGGCGGGACGCGGGACTTAAAATTGAATATCGGGACTCCCAGATCCCGGGGTGGTCTTAGAGGAATTGAGGCCTTGTGCCAATTAAATGCCAGTGCCAGAGAGCACAATTTTACCAATGGAGAAAAGCTGACAATTGCGAATAATGTGTCCGTCATTCGAGGCATGTTACGACCGTATCATTGCGTATCACTCGTATCATAACCAAAACCAGTGTGTATAAGAAAGTTTTTTAGCCGGAGCAGTGTGTATACGGCGTATACGCCCGTATACGCACCACTACACCACTGATATTTTCGAATGATTTTTGTACATCTTCATAAATTCCCCTCATCTGCCGTATTTTCATTTATAAATACCCATGATAACCTAAGTTTGCCTCTACTGTTTCCCCTTCCATTGCCCTTCAATTATATTCTTTTATATTTTTCGGTGCCTCCACCAAAACGTGTCCACTTATATCTCTCCGTATCCACAACCTTCTTTCGTCGTTTGCTCTTTCAAGTTCTCTTTAAGCTGTTTCGATATAATACACAGGTTTATTACATGAAAGACAAATTGCGTCCGTCAAAATTCATTTATAATTTTAGACTGTCGCTTTCTTAACATTTAAAAAAAAAATAGCATGCGAATCTTTTGTGAGTGTACTTCACTTCGTTCACTTCGTTCACTTCGTTCAAGCAATCAAAAGATTTTATGTTCAGTAAAACAGTGTGAAAAGACATTTACTAAGCACACTATATAGGAACGATCGTAACATAGCTTTACTATGGGTATTAAAATTATTTTTAGCAATTCATAATGCGTTTCTTGTATGTTATTGTCGCAGTTGCTTTTTGATAACAATCTAAGGATTGATGCTTTGCTGTTTCTCGGGTTGTATTTCACATCTTTTTGTAAGAGCGCGTTCGACATGATACTGTTTTTAATGTTTTAAACTAAATACTATAACCAATTTTATAGTTCAAACCACACACATTAAATAAAAAAATATGATTTACTTTGATCAACGTTTCATTAAAATTGCATTTCATCTTCTCAAAAGCCATAAATTTAAAAAATCAAACATGACAACTTTAAATAAAACAAAACACCAATGTACAACGAACTAGTATAAAATGATCACTGCAAATCGATTACTATGCAGAATTCCTTTACTTACTTATAATACTGTTATACAGAATTATATTATTTATTTTTGATAAGTAAATAAATAAATAGCTACATTAATATTTTGTGTAGCTATATATTATATAATACTTCATACGTACAAAATACACAGCCAATGTTAAATATTTGCCCTATATAATATTTGCTTATAATGTGACTGAATACTTTTAAATGAATATCCTAGCAGAATATTTTTTTTAGAAATCATCTTACCACTTGCCTGATTGAAGACACCCTTAGTAAGCCTTTCAGTCAGGATTGCCGGTGATAGTAATCGAACCCAAGACCTTCTCAATGCGTGTCCCAAGCACTTTATCATTGAGCCTGATCCGCCGTGGATCCAGTCTACAACAATGGTTGGTACAGTATTTATAAAATATTTAACATTAATTCTCCGAGTGAAGCGATTGGAGAACAGGCATTCGCCGTCTGCAAGAGATCGGCAACGCCTTTCCGGTTAGGCAACCTCTGCTTCTGTCGTGCAAAGTGGGTTGCGTTCAAGAAACACTTCAGGCGTTGAGAAACCAACTTCTTGGAAGTGCGCGGCACCTTCGTAGGACATAATTTCATTTGATCAGTTACCGATGGTGATTGTCAAGCCTCAATAGTACCGTATCGGACTCTCAGTCATGGGGTTCTTGGTTTGATTCCCGTAGTCTAGCTACGGCTCGAATAAAGATATATTAATTTATTTATTTAGGGTAAAAATTAATTTCAATTACTTGTGTGTAAACAATAAAAAACAAACCTGCGTGACACAACACAGATTTTGGGATAATTACGTAAGTTTCAGGGACTGTCATTCGTAAATAACGTACTTTCAAACAAAGTATCGATTTGTAAAAGAGCTAGAGTATATTCATTTAATTTGATCCCTTTTAATTAATCCCTATTACATCCCATAAAAGCATTTATGAACATACCTGCGTGACATACCACAGATTTTGAGATATTTACGTAAGTTTTAGGGGCTGTTCGGTAATTACGTAATTTCAAATAATGTATCGATTTGTAAGCAAATCTGAGTATATTTATTTTATAACATTCCTTATATTAATTACCAATTGTATCCGTTTTAAGTATTTATAAACAAACATGCGTGACATACCACAGATTTTGAGATAATTACGGAAGTTTGACGGGCTGTCATTATAAACTACGTAAAGCACACATAGTAGCAATTTGTAAGAGAACCTGAGTATATTCAATTAATTTGATTCCTTTCTCTGTTTTAAGTATATATATACAAACTTCCGTGACATACCACAGATTTTGAGATAATTAGGTAAGTCTCAGGGGCTGTTCGAAAATTACGTAATTTTAAACAAAGTATCAATTTGTAAGAGAATTAGAGTATATTCATTTAATTTGATCCCTTCTAACTAATCCCAATTACATCTTATAAAAGCATTTATGAACATACCTGCGAGACATACCACAGATATTGTGATAATTACGTAAGTTTTAGGGGCTGTAATTCGGAAATTACGTTATTTCAAAAATAGAGTATCGATTTATTAGAGAACCAGAGTGTATAATATGTATTTAATTTGATCCCTTTTTCTTCATAGAAATCTCAATTTTATATGTTTTAACTTGACATACCACAGATATTGAGATAATTACGTAAGGTCTAGGGGCTGCCATTCCGAACTTACGTTAATTCAAACAAAGCATCGATTTATAAGAGAACCTGAGTATATTCATTTATGTGATTCCTGTCAAGTAATCTCAATTACATCTTAATTGAAATATATATAAACAAACCTGCCGGACATACCACAGATTTTGAGATAGTTATGGAAGTTTGACGGTCTGTCATTATAAATTACCTAATGTCAAACATAGTAGCAGTTGTAAGAGGACCCGAATATATTTATTGAATTGGTATCATTATAATTAATCTCAAATACACCTTATTTAAGCATACATGAACATACCTGCGTGACATACCACAGATTTTGAGATAATTAGCCTACGTAAGATTCAGGGGCTGTCAAAAGGAAATTATGCAATTTCAAACAAAGTATCGATTTTTAAGTGAACCTGAGTATATATAGTTATTGCTCTGTAATTGAATCATCAATCTTAGTTGTGCTAATGTAGTCCGATATATACATGCATGCCTTCATTTTAAGGTGTAAGAACTTGCTGAATTTTAAACCGACCCATCTGGGAATCGAACCCAGGTCTCCCACTTACCGGGCGGGCACTCTGATCACTGAGCTACAAAGACGGCAAATTTGATCCGTCTTATTTGATTGTCGATGCGTTGTTCCCAGCGGGGTCGTCGTCTTTATTTCGCCATGTATACCATTTTAAGTACCTCATAGACCCCTACTGGCCTTCTTTAAACACCGTAGTTCACACATATATATGCATTTTGTAGGACAATCAATTTGCAATTATTGAAAGTTTGTAGCTTATACGCACAGATGTTTCTATAACAAACGAATATAATAGGGCTCTTCCTACCCTAAAATAAAAGCCAAAACTATCGACTACATAGAAAACTATGGATTTAAATTGGAAAATTATAATGTGGGAAGCTAATTATGCCCAACAATGAATGGCCAAATATCGGCGTGTATGCTGGTAGCAGTGAAATTGAATCAACACCTTAAAAAATAGCGTAATCTTAATATGGATAATAAAAAAACAGCTTATCTTTTCACCAGTTTCTAGTAACTTTTTAAAACAAATTTTCAACATTTATTTTAATGATCGATTGAATGAAACTTAGTAATTATCCAACAATTAAATTTTAAGTGATGTTATTGATCGCAAACTAAAAGGATGCAAAGTGTTTAAAGTGTTTTCATGCTGCAGAATAACTTGTATTGCAATAACTGTTCCGCATCGTCGTTATTTATCAATCCTATACTACCCAAACACAGTATTTACCCACGATTGATTATTTTGAAGCCAACGACTTCGGTTGTACAATGTGTTTACTTCTCTCTGCTTACTCCATCAAATATTGTGAACAAAATTAATTAAACTTGTGATCTGGCAACAAGGCGCTTTGTTCTAAAACATAATAAATTAATAATTGTCAAACGAATGTACAAAAGTATTTGACGTTGAAAATCACAGTGGTCACGTTAGAAATCAGTGAACGTGATTTGGTATGGTGTGCGGTGTGCCAGTATACACAAGTTTCCGAAACAAACTTTTGTGTTTTATTTTGTTTTGTTTTGTTTCCCCTTCCTGCACGTTTCTCGCCAGACAATCTATACAGATTCTAGGGAATATGGGAGTAATCTCCATTCTAATGATCTTATATTGGAAGAAACTTTCCTGTTTAACTCGGCTCAAATTACTTGCCTTGAAGGTTCATTATTTTGAAGGAAAGTTATTTTCATCTCAGAACTAATTGAAAAATTGATTAACTATCATATGAGAATAATGCTCTTCTAGATTTTCACAAAATATTCATTGGGCCCGAAAATACACCACGGCTAGCTGAAATTTGTTATTCTTGATCTTGTTATTTTGTAATTTTAACACTTTGCCTCTGGGGCGATCATCACAATGAAGTAAATACTTTAATTAGATTGTTCATCATTAATAAAACAATATTTTGATAATCTTTATATTTTTAAAATATGTTCAAACAAATAACAACAAACTGTTTCAGTTCAATATTGCAGCTTTACAACAAACTGGGGGGCTACAAATTCAAAACGAAAAATATCTTCAGACACTCGACTTCAATACATTATTATATGCTCAGTGGGATTTATAATACATAACATAGATACGAAATTCCATGGTGTATAATTAAAACCAAGAGACTTTAGTGTGAATCCCTTATTAGGCGTGACTGTCGTTTATATATTCTGTCACTCACTCATCGTCTCAAATGTGACGATCATATTTTTTTGATACGCTAGATTCGAACAGTGTTTGCTTCCAGAAACATTTTTCTTTTTTTTGAGGATAGACCTGGTGTTAAAATAAACTATATAAATAAATTGGAACTGTTTATCTATTCAGGTACAAGAACTGATTTTCAGTAGAGGACATTATACCAAATATTATGTGCTTCGTTGCGATGATGGCTCAAAAGTCAGCGTTTAAATATACCCCAGTATCATAACGATCAATTAAAGTCGATTTCCGAAGTTAAGAAACCTCAGTCCAAACCGGGGACCAAACCCTGAACCTTCTGCGTAATAAACTCCCAGGAATAAACCCACTAGACCAATATACATAAAATAAATGCATTTACACTGGAGAATAGTAGTTATGATTGACTTGACCGTATTTTCATAGGACATATTCCAGATTTGCGCTTTGTAGCAATTTCAGTGATCGATATAATTGAGTTAGATATGTTGTGATCCATGCTAGATTAACTTATATCTAGTGATGTACACAAATATCTAAAATAACTAGAGTAATTGATATGACAATCTGAGAACAAAATATACTCAAGTACCTATAAATGTCTGGATCTTATAGGTAAAACCAGTAAAATATTCTGTATTTAAATGCAAAGATGCAGTACAACTTTTATTGTATCTTCACTGTCGGTACCGATCGATATATCTGTCTGTGGGAGGCGAAATGAACAAAGAATGCGTCTTCGAGTTCGATGTCACTAGCTTTGACTTTGACTGCTGACGTCAGGAGAAGTAAACAAGCCAGGGAGCAATGAAGTGTTTATCTAGGTCGAGAAGGTGTCGGAATGTCAACCGTAGCTGGTGGTGACCTGTTCCTCATTCTTGGGCGCATACATAATGTTTCACCTTTTTTCCTTTGCCTTTCTTTTTCTTTTTCTTTTTCTTTTTCTTTTTCTTTTTCTTTTTCTTTTTCTTTTTCTTTTTCTTTTTCTTTTTCTTTTTCTTTTTCTTTTTCTTTTTCTTTTTCTTTTTCTTTTTCTTTTTCTTTTTCTTTTTCTTTTTCTTTTTCTTTTTCTTTTTCTTTTTCTTTTTCTTTTTCTTTTTCTTTTTCTTTTTCTTTTTCTTTTTCTTTTTCTTTCTCTTTTTCTTTTTCTTTTTCTTTTTCTTTTTCTTTTTCTTTTTCTTTTTCTTTTTCTTTTTCTTTTTCTTTTTCTTTTTCTTTTTCTTTTTCTTTTTCTTTTTCTTTTTCTTTTTCTTTTTCTTTTTCTTTTTCTTTTTCTTTTTCTTTTTCTTTTTCTTTTTCTTTTTCTTTTTCTTTTTCTTTTTCTTTTTCTTCTTCTTCTTCTTTTTCTTTTTCTTTTTCTTTTTCTTTTTCTTTTTCTTTTTCTTTTTCTTTTTCTTTTTCTTTTTCTTTTTCTTTTTCTTTTTCTTTTTCTTTTTCTTTTTCTTTTTCTTTTTCTTTTTCTTTTTCTTTTTCTTTTTCTTTTTCTTTTTCTTTTTCTTTTTCTTTTTCTTTTTCTTTTTCTTTTTCTTTTTCTTTTTCTTTTTCTTTTATTTTATATTTCTCTTTTATTTTATTCTGTTTGTCCCATTTGTTCTTCTTACTGTTTATAGTGATTCTAAATTTACTATCCCCAATTGAATGATCTAATTTTAAATTAATACAACACTATTTTTCGTTCAGTTATTAATGTTTGTGTTCTCGTTTCTATAGTAGTTATTTATATTTAGTGAGTTATTTTATACTATTTTATATTGTTCAGTGTTCTCCTAAACTGTTATTGTTTTCTATTAAAATCATTGAGAATTCACGTGGAAAAATTCACGTTCAACACTGCCAACGATGTAATTTTCATTCTTTTAACTTATTTACATCTACATAGTCAGTTACAAATCATTCTTACTCATTATTTACGACTAACATGAAAAGCAATATATATTTAAATTAGAAAAAAATTGTGTCCAGGTCAGGAAAGTGTGTAAAAGTTGTTAAATGGATTAACCGAATTGAATGAGGGGACAGCGGCCACGCCAATAAATGAATGACAAATTACAAAATCCGATGCCGTTGTGGAATGTTCTGGTTCCTAGACAGATGAGTCTGGGTTCGGTTCCCGGTTCGGGCTGGGGTTTAATGTTAGACATTGACTGAAATGTAACTTTATAATATTATTATATTATATTATCTTGCAGAAGCGAATTCACACTATGATTCCGACATATTGTGAGTTAAGTATAGTAACTTTTATGAATGTAAATGTACTAATTGCGAGTATATCGAAGTGTTACTTTGTATTGTTGTTTACTATACATTCAGGGTCAGTGTGTCCAGTTAAAGTACACCATTCTAATCAGTATTAGGAGTGAACACTTTTAATCATAAGCTATTTAATATAAATAACTCTTACTAGTCGAAGAAAGACAGAATTTGGGGTTAAAACTACGTATGGATCATTTTTATCTGGGGACATTGTG
This sequence comes from Isoperla grammatica, assembly GCA_945910005.1. NCBI lineage: Eukaryota > Metazoa > Arthropoda > Insecta > Plecoptera > Perlodidae > Isoperla > Isoperla grammatica. The sequence goes on from OX246746.1 coordinate 12,339,810, forward strand.
CTATAATGTAAACTCTTTTCAAAAAGTGAACGAATAATACACCTTGAACTGCGAGAGATTTGTTGCTGCCGTAAATATAGTTCAAATTATTTATTTTAGCTGTTCGGAAGTTGGGACGGACTAATGCTACTGAACTTTAAGCAATAGGTGAAAATATAATGGAAATCGTTTGTTTGTACCCATTTCCATAGACCAATCTCGCGCCCAAATGTCGTTGGTATAATTACGACAGTTAAATGTCATTAATATTCAAGTAAACGACTGGGGTCAGGTACCCATCATAATAATATAGACATTTTTCAATTGTTCTAGTTTGACCCTATTTTAACCAATAGTTCATACAAAATAGGAAATGTAGTATATAGGCTTCTAAAGCATCCCAGAATAAGTCATTGTCATTTTCATCATTAATTATAATTAAATGATTTTATTAATTAGACAGCTCTTCATAATATTGATCACCCGTACTCAAAAGGTGAACAATAACATTGTTTTAACATATGGGTGTGTGTGTATATACACCAATTAGGTTAATGTGCAAGCTAAACTACAAATATAAATCACCAATTCTTCATAATGTTTAGTTTTTTAGTTTTTGGAAATCCTATTACAAAAGCAGTACAAAAACTGCCAAAAATACACATTGTACAAAATGTGTTTGTAAAATTTAAAATATCAAATTTCAAAGTGATCTCATCTGAAATTGTCTACAGGTTTGTCTCTTTAGGTTTGTCCTAATTGGTCACACCGGGAACATGAGCAACGCGTTGTCTAACATTTGTATTTGTTTTATCTTTTAACATGGCATACTACCAAATTCAAAGTTGACTCTTCACAAGTCTAACCTTATGGATATCTTAAAATACAAAAAGGTGGTTGGTATAGCCGTAACACTAGATTAAGAAAGTGTCATTCATTTGAATTACGATGGTTGTTATTTGGCATTTGTAATAAAAGTATCTAAAGTAATACCTTTTCACGTAACGACACACATGAACTGGTTTAATCCAGATTTTATTTCTTACAAAGCTACATCTCGTTTATTTATCACGTTTTCAATGTTGTGTTGTTTATTACTAATAAAATAGCGCGGTTTTTATGGTCTGCAGATATGGTTCCCTAAAATAACAATGTAATACCATTTACAATGTAACAGTAAAAAACATCATCTTTACTGTGCTTTGATCATCATAGATGCACAGTTCATATATCCCCTATTGGGATCTAGTCGAACTCCCAAGTAAGGTTAGAATGTTTTCTCAAGATATTGCTATTTTCATCCGAAACTCAGAAAACCATACTCAGTTACAATGTAATATAGTATCTAATAATGTATATAATCAAGTATCTAATAAAGTATCTAATATAGTACCTAATATAGAATCTAATATAGTACCTAATATAGAATGTAATAAAGTATCTAATATAGTACCTAATATAGAATCTAATATAGTATATAATATATAATATAATATTGTATCTAATATATTATCTAATATAGTAACTAATAAAGTACTTAATATAGAATCTAATATAGTATTTAATAAAGTATCTAATATAGTATCTAATAAAGTATCTAATGTAGAATCTAATATTTAACTGTGATCTGACTCGATCATTACAATGGTAATACATTCCCCGCAACAATCATGTGGGTTGATGCTTACACTCCGGTACGAGGCTAGATAACAAACAGGTCTCATTAAACAAGCAGCTTGTAATTGTAATTGTAATTTTGTAGGGGGTTGTCAAGTAAACAATGGTACGCGATAAAAAGACCTTGTGTACTTGGTCGTACATCGTATCGGTAGTGCTGCTAGCTTCACACTTGGTAAACAGTTAGCACATACGTGTAACAGACGGTAAAGGACTAACATCGTATCGGTAGTGCTGCTAGCTTCACACTTGGTAGACAGTTAGCGCATACGTGTAACAGACGGTAAAGGACTAACATCGTATCGGTAAGTGCTGCTAGCTTCACACTTGGTAAACAGTTAGCACATACGTGTAACAGACGGTAAAGGACTTACATCGTATAGGTAAGTGCTGCTAGCTTCGCACTTGGTAAACAGTTAGCGCATACGTCTAACAGACGGTAAAGGACTTACATCGTATAGGTAAGTGCTGCTAGCTTCGCACTTGGTAAACAGTTAGCACATACGTCTAACAGACGGTAAAGGACTTAAATCGTATCGGTAGTGCTGCTAGCTTCACACTTGGTAGACAGTTAGCACATACGTGTAACAGACGGTAAAGGACTTACATCGTATCGGTAAGTGCTGCTAGCTTCACACTTGGTAGACAGCATATACGTGTAACAGACGGTAAAGGACTTACATCGTATCGGTAGTGCTGCTAGCTTCACACTTGGTAGACAGTTAGCACATACGTGTAACAGACGGTAAAGGACTTACATCGTATCGGTAGTGCTGCTAGCTACACACTTGGTATACAGTTAGCACATACGTGTAACAGACAGTAAAGGACTTACATCGTATCGGTAGTGCTGCTAGCTTCACACTTGGTAGACAGTTAGCACATACGTGTAACAGACGGTAAAGGACTTACATCGTATCGGTAAGTGCTGCTAGCTTCACACTTGGTAGACAGCATATACGTGTAACAGACGGTAAAGGACTTACATCGTATCGGTAAGTGCTGCTAGCTTCACACTTGGTAGACAGCATATACGTGTAACAGACGGTAAAGGACTTACATCGTATCGGTAAGTGCTGCTAGCTTCACACTTGGTAGACAGTTAGCACATACGTGTAACAGACGGTAAAGGACTTACATCGTATCGGTAAGTGCTGCTAGCTTCACACTTGGTAGACAGCATATACGTGTAACAGACGGTAAAGGACTTACATCGTATCGGTAAGTGCTGCTAGCTTCACACTTGGTAGACAGTTAGCACATACGTGTAACAGACGGTAAAGGACTTACATCGTATCGGTAGTGCTGCTAGCTTCACACTTGGTAGACAGTTAGCACATACGTGTAACAGACGGTAAAGGACTTACATCGTATCGGTAAGTGCTGCTAGCTTCACACTTGGTAGACAGTTAGCACATACGTGTAACAGACGGTAAAGGACTTACATCGTATCGGTAAGTGCTGCTAGCTACACACTTGGTAGACAGCATATACGTGTAACAGACGGTAAAGGACTAACATCGTATCGGTAAGTGCTGCTAGCTTCACACTTGGTAAACAGTTAGCACATACGTGTAACAGACGGTAAAGGACTTACATCGTATAGGTAAGTGCTGCTAGCTTCGCACTTGTTAAACAGTTAGCGCATACGTCTAACAGACGGTAAAGGACTTACATCGTATAGGTAAGTGCTGCTAGCTGCGCACTTGGTAAACAGTTAGCACATACGTCTAACAGACGGTAAAGGACTTAAATCGTATCGGTAGTGCTGCTAGCTTCACACTTGGTAGACAGTTAGCACATACGTGTAACAGACGGTAAAGGACTTACATCGTATCGGTAAGTGCTGCTAGCTTCACACTTGGTAGACAGCATATACGTGTAACAGACGGTAAAGGACTTACATCGTATCGGTAGTGCTGCTAGCTTCACACTTGGTAGACAGTTAGCACATACGTGTAACAGACGGTAAAGGACTTACATCGTATCGGTAAGTGCTGCTAGCTTCACACTTGGTAGACAGCATATACGTGTAACAGACGGTAAAGGACTTACATCGTATCGGTAAGTGCTGCTAGCTTCACACTTGGTAGACAGTTAGCACATACGTGTAACAGACGGTAAAGGACTTACATCGTATCGGTAAGTGCTGCTAGCTACACACTTGGTAGACAGCATATACGTGTAACAGACGGTAAAGGACTTACATCGTATCGGTAGTGCTGCTAGCTTCACACTTGGTAGACAGTTAGCACATACGTGTAACAGAAGGTAAAGGACTTACATCGTATCGGTAAGTGCTGCTAGCTTCACACTTGGTAGACAGCATATACGTGTAACAGACGGTAAAGGACTTACATCGTATCGGTAGTGCTGCTAGCTTCACACTTGGTAGACAGCATATACGTGTAACAGACGGTAAAGGACTTACATCGTATCGGTAGTGCTGCTAGCTTCACACTTGGTAGACAGTTAGCACATACGTGTAACAGACGGTAAAGGACTTACATCGTATCGGTAAGTGCTGCTAGCTTCACACTTGGTAGACAGTTGGCACATACGTGTAACAGACGGTAAAGGACTTACATCGTATCGGTAAGTGCTGCTAGCTACACACTTGGTAGACAGCATATACGTGTAACAGACGGTAAAGGACTTACATCGTATCGGTAAGTGCTGCTAGCTTCACACTTGGTAGACAGTTAGCACATACGTGTAACAGACGGTAAAGGACTTACATCGTATCGGTAGTGCGGCTAGCTTCACACTTGGTAGACAGTTAGCACATACGTGTAACAGACGGTAAAGGACTTGCATCGTATCGGTAGTGCTGCTAGCTTCACACTTGGTAGACAGTTGGCACATACGTGTAACAGACGGTAAAGGACTTACATCGTATCGGTAAGTGCTGCTAGCTTCACACTTGGTAGACAGTTAGCACATACGTGTAACAGACGGTAAAGGACTTACATCGTATCGGTAGTGATGCTAGCTTCACACTTGGTAGACAGTTAGCACATACGTGTAACAGACGGTAAAGGACTTACATCGTATCGGTAAGTGCTGCTAGCTACACACTTGGTAGACAGCATATACGTGTAACAGACGGTAAAGGACTTACATCGTATCGGTAGTGCTGCTAGCTTCACACTTGGTAGACAGTTAGCACATACGTGTAACAGACGGTAAAGGACTTACATCGTATCGGTAGTGCTGGTTGCTTGACACTTGGTAGACAGTTGGCACATACGTGTAACAGACGGTAAAGGACTTACATCGCATCGGTAGTGCTGCTAGCTTCACACTTGGTAGACAGTTGGCACATACGTGTAACAGACGGTAAAGGACTTACATCGTATCGGTAAGTGCTGCTAGCTTCACACTTGGTAGACAGTTAGCACATACGTGTAACAGACGGTAAAGGACTTACATCGTATCGGTAAGTGCTGCTAGCTTCACACTTGGTAGACAGTTAGCACATACGTGTAACAGACGGTAAAGGACTTACATCGTATCGGTAGTGCCGCTAGCTTCACACTTGGTAGACAGTTAGCACATACGTGTAACAGACGGTAAAGGACTTACATCGTATCGGTAAGTGCTGCTAGCTTCACACTTGGTAGTCAGTTAGCACATACGTGTAACAGACGGTAAAGGACTTACATCGTATCGGTAAGTGCTGCTAGCTACACACTTGGTAGACAGTCGGCACATACGTGAAACAGACGGTAAAGGACTTACATCGTATCGGTGAGTGCTGCTAGCTTCACACTTGGTAGACAGTTAGCACATACGTGTAACAGACGGTAAAGGACTTACATCGTATCGGTAAGTGCTGCTAGCTTCACACTTGGTAGACAGCACATACGTGTAACAGACGGTAAAGGACTTACATCGTATCGGTAAGTGCTGCTAGCTTCACACTTGGTAAACAGTTGGCACATACGTGTAACAGACGGTAAAGGACTTACATCGTATCGGTGAGTGCTGCTAGCTTCACACTTGGTAGACAGTTAGCACATACGTGTAACAGACGGTAAAGGACTTACATCGTATCGGTAAGTGCTGCTAGCTTCACACTTGGTAGTCAGTTAGCACATACGTGTAACAGACGGTAAAGGACTTACATCGTATCGGTAGTGATGCTAGCTTCACACTTGGTAGACAGTTGGCACATACGTGTAACAGACTGTAAAGGACTTTCATCGTATCGGTAGTGCTGCTAGCTACACACTTGGTAGACAGCACATACGTGTAACAGACGGTAAAGGACTTACATCGAATCGGTAAGTGCTGCTAGCTTCACACTTGGTAGACAGTTAGCACATACGTGTAACAGACGGTAAAGGACTTACATCGTATCGGTAAGTGCTGCTAGCTTCACACTTGGTAGTCAGTTAGCACATACGTGTAACAGACGGTAAAGGACTTACATCGTATCGGTAAGTGCTGCTAGCTTCACACTTGGTAGACAGTTAGCACATACGTGTAACAGACGGTAAAGGACTTACATCGTATCGGTAAGTGCTGCTAGCTTCACACTTGGTAGACAGTTAGCACATACGTGTAACAGACGGTAAAGGACTTACATCGTATCGGTAAGTGCTGCTAGCTTCACACTTGGTAGTCAGTTAGCACATACGTGTAACAGACGGTAAAGGACTTACATCGTATCGGTAAGTGCTGCTAGCTTCACACTTGGTAGACAGTTAGCACATACGTGTAACAGACGGTAAAGGACTTACATCGTATCGGTAAGTGCTGCTAGCTTCACACTTGGTAGTCAGTTAGCACATACGTGTAACAGACGGTAAAGGACTTACATCGTATCGGTAGTGCTGCTAGCTTCACACTTGGTAGACAGTTGGCACATACGTGTAACAGACGGTAAAGGACTTACATCGTATCGGTAGTGCTGCTAGCTTCACACTTGGTAGACAGTTGGCACATACGTGTAACAGACGGTAAAGGACTTACATCGTATCGGTAAGTGCTGCTAGCTTCACACTTGGTAGACAGTTAGCACATACGTGTAACATACGGTAAAGGACTTACATCGTATCGGTAGTGCTGCTAGCTTCACACTTGGTAGACAGTTAGCACATACGTGTAACAGACGGTAAAGGACTTACATCGTATCGGTAGTGCTGCTAGCTTCACACTTGGTAGACAGTTAGCACATACGTGTAACAGACGGTAAAGGACTTACATCGTATCGGTAGTGCTGCTAGCTTCACACTTGGTAGACAGTTAGCACATACGTGTAACAGACGGTAAAGGACTTACATCGTATCGGTAGTGCTGCTAGCTACACACTTGGTAGACAGTTAGCACATACGTGTAACAGACGGTAAAGGACTTACATCGTATCGGTAGTGCTGCTAGCTTCACACTTGGTAAACAGTTGGCACATACGTGTAACAGACGGTAAAGGACTTACATCGTATCGGTGAGTGCTGCTAGCTTCACACTTGGTAGACAGTTAGCACATACGTGTAACAGACGGTAAAGGACTTACATCGTATCGGTAAGTGCTGCTAGCTTCACACTTGGTAGTCAGTTAGCACATACGTGTAACAGACGGTAAAGGACTTACATCGTATCGGTAGTGATGCTAGCTTCACACTTGGTAGACAGTTAGCACATACGTGTAACAGACTGTAAAGGACTTTCATCGTATCGGTAGTGCTGCTAGCTACACACTTGGTAGACAGCACATACGTGTAACAGACGGTAAAGGACTTACATCGTATCGGTGAGTGCTGCTAGCTTCACACTTGGTAGACAGCATATACGTGTAACAGACGGTAAAGGACTTACATCGTATCGGTAAGTGCTGCTAGCTTCACACTTGGTAGACAGTTAGCATATACGTGTAACAGACGGTAAAGGACTTACATCGTATCGGTAGTGCTGCTAGCTTCACACTTGGTATACAGTTAGCACATACGTGTAACAGACGGTAAAGGACTTACATCGTATCGGTAGTGCTGCTAGCTTCACACTTGGTAGACAGTTAGCACATACGTGTAACAGACGGTAAAGGACTTACATCGTATCGGTAGTGCTGCTAGCTTCACAGTTGGTAGACAGTTAGCACATACGTGTAACAGACGGTAAAGGACTTACATCGTATCGGTAGTGCTGCTAGCTTCACACTTGGTAGACAGTTAGCACATACGTGTAACAGACGGTAAAGGACTTACATCGTATCGGTAAGTGCTGCTTGCTTCACACTTGGTAGACAGTTAGCACATACGTGTAACAGACGGTAAAGGACTTACATCGTATCGGTAAGTGCTGCTTGCTTCACACTTGGTAAACAGTTAGCACATACGTGTAACAGACGGTAAAGGACTTACATCGTATCGGTAGTACTGCTAGCTTCACACTTGGTAGACAGTTAGCACATACGTGTAACAGACGGTAAAGGACTTACATCGTATCGGTAGTGCTGCTAGCTTCACACTTGGTAAACAGTTGGCACATACGTGTAACAGACGGTAAAGGACTTACATCGTATCGGTAGTGCTGCTAGCTTCACACTTGGTAGACAGTTGGCACATACGTGTAACAGACGGTAAAGGACTTACATCGTATCGGTAAGTGCTGCTAGCTTCACACTTGGTAGACAGTTAGCACATACGTGTAACAGACGGTAAAGGACTTACATCGTATCGGTAGTGCTGCTAGCTTCACACTTGGTAGACAGTTAGCACATAAGTGTAACAGACGGTAAAGGACTTACATCGTATCGGTAGTGCTGCTAGCTTCACAGTTGGTAGACAGTAAGCACATACGTGTAACAGACGGTAAAGGACTTACATCGTATCGGTAGTGCTGCTAGCTTCACACTTGGTAGACAGTTAGCACATACGTGAAACAGACGGTAAAGGACTTACATGGTATCGGTAAGTGCTGCTTGCTTCACACTTGGTAGACAGTTAGCACATACGTGTAACAGACGGTAAAGGACTTACATCGTATCGGTAAGTGCTGCTTGCTTCACACTTGGTAAACAGTTAGCACATACGTGTAACAGACGGTAAAGGACTTACATCGTATCGGTAGTACTGCTAGCTTCACACTTGGTAGACAGTTAGCACATACGTGTAACAGACGGTAAAGGACTTACATCGTATCGGTAGTGCTGCTAGCTTCACACTTGGTAAACAGTTGGCACATACGTGTAACAGACGGTAAAGGACTTACATCGTATCGGTAGTGCTGCTAGCTTCACACTTGGTAGACAGTTAGCACATACGTGTAACAGACGGTAAAGGACTTACATCGTATCGGTAAGTGCTGCTAGCTTCACACTTGGTAGACAGTTAGCACATACGTGTAACAGACGGTAAAGGACTTACATCGTATCGGTAGTGCTGCTAGCTTCACAGTTGGTAGACAGTTAGCACATACGTGTAACAGACGGTAAAGGACTTACATCGTATCGGTAGTGCTGCTAGCTTCACACTTGTTAGACAGTTAGCACATACGTGTAACAGACGGTAAAGGACTTACATCGTATCGGTAAGTGCTGCTAGCTTCACACTTGGTAGACAGTTAGCACATACGTGTAACAGACGGTAAAGGACTTACATCGTATCGGTAAGTGCTGCTAGCTTCACACTTGGTAGACAGTTAGCACATACGTGTAACAGACGGTAAAGGACTTACATCGTATCGGTAGTGCTGCTAGCTTCACACTTGGTAGACAGTTAGCACATACGTGTAACAGACGGTAAAGGACTTACATCGTATCGGTAAGTGCTGCTAGCTTCACACTTGGTAGACAGTTGGCACATACGTGTAACAGACGGTAAAGGACTTACATCGTATCGGTAGTGCTGCTAGCTTCACACTTGGTAGACAGTTAGCACATACGTGTAACAGACGGTAAAGGACTTACATCGTATCGGTAAGTGCTGCTAGCTTCACACTTGGTAGACAGTTAGCATATACGTGTAACAGACGGTAAAGGACTTACATCGTATCGGTAAGTGCTGCTAGCTTCACACTTGGTAGACAGTTAGCACATACGTGTAACAGACGGTAAAGGACTTACATCGTATCGGTAAGTGCTGCTAGCTTCACACTTGGTAGACAGTTAGCATATACGTGTAACAGACGGTAAAGGACTTACATCGTATCGGTAGTGCTGCTAGCTTCACACTTGGTATACAGTTAGCACATACGTGTAACAGACGGTAAAGGACTTACATCGTATCGGTAGTGCTGCTAGCTTCACACTTGGTAGACAGTTAGCACATACGTGTAACAGACGGTAAAGGACTTACATCGTATCGGTAAGTGCTGCTAGCTTCACACTTGGTAGACAGTTAGCACATACGTGTAACAGACGGTAAAGGACTTACATCGTATCGGTAGTGCTGCTAGCTTCACACTTGGTAGACAGTTAGCACATACGTGTAACAGACGGTAAAGGACATCGTATCGGTAAGTGCTGCTAGCTTCACACTTGGTAGACAGTTAGCACATACGTGTAACAGACGGTAAAGGACTTACATCGTATCGGTAGTGCTGCTAGCTTCACACTTGGTAGACAGTTAGCACATACGTGTAACAGACGGTAAAGGACTTACATCGTATCGGTAGTGCTGCTAGCTTCACACTTGGTAGACAGTTAGCATATACGTGTAACAGACGGTAAAGGACTTACATCGTATCGGTAGTGCTGCTAGCTTCACAGTTGGTAGACAGTTAGCACATACGTGTAACAGACGGTAAAGGACTTACATCGTATCGGTAGTGCTGCTAGCTTCACACTTGGTAGACAGTTAGCACATACGTGTAACAGACGGTAAAGGACTTACATCGTATCGGTAAGTGCTGCTAGCTTCACACTTGGTAGACAGTTAGCACATACGTGTAACAGACGGTAAAGGACTTACATCGTATCGGTAAGTGCTGCTAGCTTCACACTTGGTAGACAGTTAGCACATACGTGTAACAGACGGTAAAGGACTTACATCGTATCGGTAGTGCTGCTAGCTTCACACTTGGTAGACAGTTAGCACATACGTGTAACAGACGGTAAAGGACTTACATCGTATCGGTAAGTGCTGCTAGCTTCACACTTGGTAGACAGTAAGTACATACGTGTAACAGACGGTAAAGGACATCGTATCGGTAAGTGCTGCTAGCTTCACACTTGGTAAACAGTTAGCACATACGTGTAACAGACGGTAAAGGACTGACATCGAATCGGTAAGTGCTGCTAGCTTCACACTTGGTAGACAGTTAGCACATACGTGTAACAGACGGTAAAGGACTTACATCGTATCGGTAAGTGCTGCTAGCTTCACACTTGGTAGACAGTTAGCACATGCGTGTAACAGAGGGTAAAGGACTTACATCGAATCGGTAAGTGCTGCTAGCTTCACACTTGGTAGACAGTTAGCACATACGTGTAACAGACGGTAAAGGACTTACATCGTATCGGTAGTGCTGCTAGCTTCACACTTGGTAGTCAGTTAGCACATACGTGTAACAGACGGTAAAGGACATCGTATCGGTAAGTGCTGCTAGCTTCACACTTGGTAGACAGTTAGCACATACGTGTAACAGACGGTAAAGGACTTACATCGTATCGGTAAGTGCTGCTAGCTTCACACTTGGTAGACAGTTAGCACATACGTGTAACAGACGGTAAAGGACTTACATCGTATCGGTAGTGCGGCTAGCTTCACACTTGGTAGACAGTTAGCACATACGTGTAACAGACGGTAAAAGACTTACATCGTATCGGTAAGTGCTGCTAGCTTCACACTTGGTAGACAGTTAGCACATACGTGTAACAGACGGTAAAGGACTTACATCGTATCGGTAGTGCGGCTAGCTTCACACTTGGTAGACAGTTAGCACATACGTGTAACAGACGGTAAAGGACTTACATCGTATCGGTAGTGCGGCTAGCTTCACACTTGGTAGACAGTTAGCACATACGTGTAACAGACGGTAAAGGACTTACATCGTATCGGTAGTGCGGCTAGCTTCACACTTGGTAGACAGTTAGCACATACGTGTAACAGACGGTAAAGGACTTACATCGTATCGGTAGTGCGGCTAGCTACACACTTGGTAGACAGTTAGCACATACGTGTAAAAGACGGCAAAGGACTTACATCGTATCGGTAAGTGCTGCTAGCTTCACACTTGGTAGACAGTTAGCACATACGTGTAACAGACGGTAAAGGACTTACATCGTATCGGTAGTGCGGCTAGCTTCACACTTGGTAGACAGTTAGCACATACGTGTAACAGACGGTAAAGGACTTACATCGTATCGGTAGTGCGGCTAGCTTCACACTTGGTAGACAGTTAGCACATACGTGTAACAGACGGTAAAGGACTTACATCGTATCGGTAGTGCGGCTAGCTTCACACTTGGTAGACAGTTAGCACATACGTGTAACAGACGGTAAAGGACTTACATCGTATCGGTAGTGCGGCTAGCTTCACACTTGGTAGACAGTTAGCACATACGTGTAACAGACGGTAAAGGACTTACATCGTATCGGTAGTGCTGCTAGCTTCACACTTGGTAGACAGTTAGCACATACGTGTAACAGACGGTAAAGGACTTACATCGTATCGGTAGTGCGGCTAGCTTCACACTTGGTAGACAGTTAGCACATACGTGTAACAGACGGTAAAGGACTTACATCGTATCGGTAGTGCGGCTAGCTTCACACTTGGTAGACAGTTAGCACATACGTGTAACAGACGGTAAAGGACTTACATCGTATCGGTAGTGCTGCTAGCTTCACACTTGGTAGACAGTTAGCACATACGTGTAACAGACGGTAAAGGACTTACATCGTATAGGTAGTGCTGCTAGCTTCACACTTTGTAGACAGCATATACGTGTAACAGACGGTAAAGGACTTACATCGTATCGGTAGTGCTGCTAGCTTCACACTTGGTAAACAGTTAGCACATACGTGTAACAGACGGTAAAGGACTTACATCGTATCGGTAGTGCTGCTAGCTTCACACTTGGTAGACAGTTAGCACATACGTGTAACAGACGGTAAAGGACTTACATCGTATCGGTAGTGCTGCTAGCTTCACACTTGGTAGACAGTTAGCACATACGTGTTACAGACGGTAAAGGACTTACATCGTATCGGTAAGTGCTGCTAGCTTCACACTTGGTAAACAGTTAGCACATACGTGTAACAGACGGTAAAGGACTTACATCGTATCGGTAGTGCTGCTAGCTTCACACTTGGTAGACAGTTAGCACATACGTGTAACAGACGGTAAAGGACTTACATCGTATCGGTAAGTGCTGCTAGCTTCACACTTGGTAGACAGTTGGCACATACGTGTAACAGACGGTAAAGGACTTACATCGTATCGGTAGTGCTGCTAGCTTCACACTTGGTAGACAGTTAGCACATACGTGTAACAGACGGTAAAGGACTTACATCGTATCGGTAGTGCTGCTAGCTTCACACTTGGCAGACATTTAGCACATACGTGTAACAGACGGTAAAGGACTAACATCGTATCGGTAAGTGCTGCTAGCTTCACACTTGGCAGACATTTAGCACATACGTGTAACAGACGGTAAAGGACTTACATCGTATCGGTAGTGCTGCTAGCTTCACACTTGGTAGACAGTTAGCACATACGTGTAACAGACGGTAAAGGACTTACATCGTATCGGTAGTGCTGCTAGCTTCACACTTGGCAGACATTTAGCACATACGTGTTACAGACGGTAAAGGACTTACATCGTATCGGTAGTGCTGCTAGCTTCACACTTGGTAGACAGTTAGCACATACGTGTAACAGACGGTAAAGGACTTACATCGTATCGGTAAGTGCTGCTAGCTTCACACTTGGCAGACATTTAGCACATACGTGTAACAGACGGTGAAGGACTTACATCGTATCGGTAGTGCTGCTAGCTTCACACTTGGTAGACAGTTAGCACATACGTGTAACAGACGGTAAAGGACTTACATCGTATCGGTAGTGCTGCTAGCTTCACACTTGGTAGACAGTTGGCACATACGTGTAACAGACGGTAAAGGACTTACATCGTATCGGTAGTGCTGCTAGCTTCACACTTGGTAGACAGTTAGCACATACGTGTAACAGACGGTAAAGGACTTACATCGTATCGGTAGTGCTGCTAGCTTCACACTTGGTAAACAGTTAGCACATACGTGTAACAGACGGTAAAGGACTTACATCGTATCGGTAAGTGCTGCTTGCCTCACACTTGGTAGACAGTTAGCACATACGTGTAACAGACGGTAAAGGACTTACATCGTATTGGTAAGTGCTGCTAGCTTCACACTTGGTAGACAGTTAGCACATACGTGTAACAGACGGTAAAGGACTTACATCGTATCGGTAAGTGCTGCTAGCCTCACACTTGGTAGACAGTTAGCACATACGTGTAACAGACGGTAAAGGACTTACATCGTATCGGTAGTGCTGCTAGCTTCACACTTGGCAGACAGTTAGCACATACGTGTAACAGACGGTAAAGGACTTACATCGTATCGGTAGTGCTGCTAGCTTCACACTTGGTAGACAGTTAGCACATACGTGTAACAGACGGTAAAGGACTTATATCGTATCGGTAAGTGCTGCTAGCTTCACACTTGGTAGACAGTTAGCACATACGTGTAACAGACGGCAAAGGATTTACATCGTATCGGTAAGTGCTGTTAGCTTCACACTTGGTAAACAGTTGGCACATACGTGTAACAGACGGTAAAAGACTTACATCGTATCGGTAGTGCTGCTAGCTTCACACTTGGTAGACAGTTGGCACATACGTGTAACAGACGGTAAAGGACTTACATCGTATCGGTAAGTGCTGCTAGCTTCACACTTGGTAGACAGTTGGCACATACGTGTAACAGACGGTAAAGGACTTACATCGTATCGGTAGTGCTGCTAGCTTCACACTTGGAAGACAGTTAGCACATACGTGTAACAGACGGTAAAGGACTTACATCGTATCGGTAGTGCTGCTAGCTTCACACTTGGTAGACAGTTAGCACATACGTGTAACAGACGGTAAAGGACTTACATCGTATTGGTAGTGCTGCTAGCTACACACTTGGTAGACAGTTAGCACATACGTGTAACAGACGGTAAAGGACTTACATCGTATCGGTAGTGCTGCTAGCTTCACACTTGGTAGACAGTTAGCACATACGTGTAACAGACGGTAAAGGACTTACATCGTATTGGTAGTGCTGCTAGCTACACACTTGGTAGACAGTTAGCACATACGTGTAACAGACGGTAAAGGACATCGTATCGGTAAGTGCTGTTAGCTTCACACTTGGTAAACAGTTGGCACATACGTGTAACAGACGGTAAAGGACTTACATCGTATCGGTAAGTGCTGTTAGCTTCACACTTGGTAAACAGTTGGCACATACGTGTAACAGACGGTAAAGGACTAACATCGTATCGGTAAGTGCTGTTAGCTTCACACTTGGTAAACAGTTGGCACATACGTGTAACAGACGGTAAAGGACTAACATCGTATCGGTAGTGCTGCTAGCTTCACACTTGGTAGACAGTTGGCACATACGTGTAACAGACGGTAAAGGACTTACATCGTATCGGTAAGTGCTGCTAGCTTCACACTTGGTAGACAGTTAGCACATACGTGTAACAGACGGTAAAGGACTTACATCGTATCGGTAGTGCTGCTAGCTTCACACTTGGTAGACAGTTAGCACATACGTGTAACATACGGTAAAGGACTTACATCGTATCGGTAGTGCTGCTAGCTTCACACTTGGTAGACAGTTGGCACATACGTGTAACAGACGGTAAAGGACTTACATCGTATCGGTAAGTGCTGCTAGCTTCACACTTGGTAGACAGTTAGCACATACGTGTAACAGACGGTAAAGGACTTACATCGTATCGGTAGTGCGGCTAGCTTCACACTTGGTAGACAGTTGGCACATACGTGTAACAGACGCAGTGGCGGACTGGCAGGTACGGAACTACGGAAACCCGTACGGGGCCCCCCCGGGTGGGGGCCCCCTTGAGGGCCACCACCCAACACCCTGAAAATATCTTACGCTATATAGATTATGAAACAATAGTAAGAAGAGCATGTATCTCAAAGGGATATATAGGCCATCTAGAAGTGCTACAAAGATTTCCGCTTTCCTCCTCAGGCTCAGAGCTTACTTTTTTATAGGTTAGTTTGAAATAAAAATACGCCAGTGATGAAAATTTCTTTAATTTAATTTTTAAAGTGGTGTTCACAGTTCAGCATGTTGTTGAACATACTTATCATCGTTAATCGATTTTTAACGTGTTTATATGCGTTTTAAACAAATTATAGGAAACAATATAGTTTGAAATATCCAACTGCCAGTGGTGGGAAAGTTGAAGTTCTTTCATTAATTTAATTTTTTAGTGATGTTCACAGTTCAACATGTTGTTCGACACACCTATCATCATTTATCGATTTGTACACGTGTTTATATGCGTTCTTAACAAATCAATAGGAAACAATAACCCTAAAGATTTCTGCTCGCTAGCTCGCTACTTGCATGAGGGTGACTCTTGATTGTTTGCGAGTAAACTTTGTTATATCGGAAAGTACTATTTTGCCAGGCTCAGTAAAAATGAAATAAAGTAGTTTTCAAGTTGTATGTCATTACAAAACCACTTTCCATAAAATAGCTGACTTACAAATCGGGCTGATCGCGTGTCTATAAGCGTTCAAAATTTAAAAAAGCGAACTTTGTGGCAAAAAATATATCTATCGGCGCCAACTGAAATCCGATCCAGCGCAGCACTAGCCATAAGATTATTTATCAAATGACAGGATCGAACTCCTAATATACCTATATATGACGTAAGGAATTATCAGTGCAATATTGACTTTAGTTTTATTGTTTTTCATGATACGATTTCGCCTCAAAACGTGTTTTAGACCACTAAGCATCATGCAGGGCCGAAAAATTTTTCGCCTACAGCGACATTGCCTCCAGCGGCCGGGTCTGTGCCCCAGACCCCAGCTACATCCCGCTCCCTCGTTGCGAGTTACAAATAACACAATGCGAAAGGACAACTAGTCTAGTAGTAAATATTTGTAGAGGGTTGCATGGGAAACAATATAGTTTGAAATATACAACTGCCAGTGTGAAAGTTTTTTCTTCAAGTTCGTTTTTTTAAAGTGGTGTTCACAGTTCAACACGTCGTTGTTTCACATAACCATCATCATTTATCGATTTTTAAACGTGTTTTTATGCGTTCCAAGCAAAATAATAGGCTGGAAATTTTTCGCCTCCGGCGGCTGGGGCTTCGCCCCAGACCCCTTCAAGCTTCGCCAAGTCCCAGGGCCCCTAAGATCCTTTTCCGTACGGGGCCCTCACCCCCCCAGTCCGCCTCTGAACAGACGGTAAAGGACTTACATCGTATCGGTAGTGCTGCTAGCTTCACACTTGGTAGACAGTTGGCACATACGTGTAACAGACGGTAAAGGACTTACATCGTATCGGTAGTGCTGCTAGCTTCACATTTGGTAGACAGTTAGCACATACGTGTAACAGACGGTAAAGGACGTCTTTAGCACGTCACATAAATCTAGATGTTTATTTAAGAAGTACCTTACCATCATTATGGGGCCAAATATACATTTATTGTAAAGGCGACTGCAGAGTACACATATTATTGTTTGTGGATATACTCTCATGAGACGTATACGTTAACATGTATGTTTATATACACAACGCACTATGACACCATCACCATGAATAAGATTTGTTGATTTGAGCTAATGACAACAATGACGTTGTTGCAGTAAACGTAAATAAATTTCAACAGTTATATGATGCTATATTATAACATATATCTTAGCTTACAAAATCCTTACATTAATATAAATGTAAAAGCAGACAATGGTTATTTTATTTACTTCTTGCAGTGTTATTCCCACTGTGTTTATATTCATATTTATATTCATTTATTGAGTTTCCATTACAAATTTGTACAAATTGGTGTAGAACACGTCAAATTATTATTATATTTACAAAAGTGCATACACTTTACCATAAGTACACGTTCGTTCATACATCTATACACTTTGTCAATTTAACTACCTTCGGTACCCTTGTAAAATATGAAGTACTCGTCAATGGAATAAAATCCATTTTCCGAAAGCACAGTTCCGACAACTTTTTTAAAACGTCCCAAACTATTTATTTGTTTAATTTCTACTGGCAAAACATTGTAAAATTGTATACAATAGTTCGCTCCGTTCTTGACCAATGATAGTGAATGTTTTGCTTAATAAAAATTGTTTCCACACTGTCTAGTATTGTATTCATGAACGTCACTAACACTAGTAAAATACTCCTTGTGTTTTTTTATGTAACTCAATAGTTATAAATATAAATGCAAGGGACCGTTAAAATATCATGTTTGATAAAATACTTTCTGCAGCTTTCGTTGTGTGTAAAGTTAATATTAAAAAGTGCTCTCATAATCTTTTTTTGCATTATAAAAATCCTTTGCATTCCTGGACTGCTACCCAAAGCTTAAATATTATAGCTTATACGAGAATCCGTCAAAGCATAATAAACCATTAAAATAGAGTCGTAGGAAATAATACTTTTCAGCCGTCTTACTGCGAATAGACCATTTCAAAAACTATCTAGGACCCTTTGTATGATTATCATCACGGTCCTCTAAATCTTTATAAGCAACAATGAACAACAATTAAAAACACAAAATCAAGGTTAGTAGATGATGATCTTGTGTGCATCAATGAACCTTGATATAACATTTGAAAAGTGATTTTTAATTGTTGCGTATTGTTGTTCTTGAAGACTTAGGAGACCGTGATGATATTGATACAAAGGGTCCTAGAGAGTTTTTGAAATAGTGTGCAAATTGTGAGTGATGTGTCTAGATAAAAAAATACAAATGACAATTCAATCACATCCATGCTAGGCGGGGTTCGAACCTGGGACGCAGTGACCATGCATGGTTTAGACCAGAGCCTAACTGTAATCGATCACAAACAGCGGGCGCCGGCTTATAGTGATAGTGATTGATAGGTGACTGTATGTTTACAATTCGTGATACAAGTCGGTCAATACCTATTAATAAAAATCATCTGTGTTGAGATATAAAATGTGCACCCATTTGGATGTGTCAAAAAAAATTTTTATCGGGAAATCAGCCGAAAGGCGCATGTTTGCTATAGCTTGCAATATTTCACCATGATAAATTAACGATATTGTATTGATATCGTGATAACGCATCAAGATATTGAAAAGGTGATTCACACCAGCGAGATTTGGTTTTGTATCTGCTAAACATTCAATGTAAAATTTCAAAGATTATAATAAGTTTAATAAATACATAAAACATAAAATAACAGTCGCTATCATAACAGTTTTTTATTTACTTTTTAAATCCATTGTTTAGCTGATACAAAACAGACTTCCAAGATATGAACCACCTTTTCAATATCTAAAGATTTCTTATGATATCGATTGGAAAAAACTTTAATTTTGTGAGCTAGCCTCCCCTTAACCATTAATGTTTTTTTTACCTCAGTATAAAAATCACAAGACATTTTCATATTTTTAGTGTATCCCAAGAATGCTTCTCGAAATAGAAAATCTGAGATTACATCGCCCTGTAGTTTGGACAGCCCTACAGCTGGATGTATGAAAGTATGAACCACATCTAGCGTAATCTCGAATCAAGGTCTTCATACAACGTCATACTCGCTAAAGAATATACATGGTACATCTTTGCACGCGCATCCTGAGAATATGTGCTGGGGCGAGTATGAACAGCTGGATGTATGAAAGTATGAACCACATCTAGCTTAATTTTGCATCAAGGTCTTCATACAACGTCATACTCGCCAAAGAATATACACGGTACATCTTTGCACGCGCACCCTGAGAATATGTGCTGGGGCGAGTATGATCAGCTGGATGTATGAGAGCATTAACAGCTGGATGTATGAGACACAGTATGAACCACGTGTGGCTAGGTCTCGCACCTCCTTCCTCGACGCATTCTTCCTCAGTTCTGCGAGAAACCTAGAAGAAAGAGCAGCCCGTCATTTAAGGCGGTTTTTCTCTTACTGGCAAGGGGTGGGAATTGAACGCAGTCGTTGGCCAATCGGACGCCGCGGCCGACTGAAATATTGATCTACCAAAGGCATTATACGCTTTTCTAGAAAGAAGCCAAATGAAAAACAAAGACGGGAAATAGAAAAAGGAATAAGTGAGAGAAAGGCAACAGTAGTTTATAAAAGTGGGCGGGGTTTCTTTCATTTCCTGTAGTGGATTTAAAATACCTTAGACCTCACGCTGGGCTGGGAAGGTGCTCAAGTGTGGAAATATGGGACTCGGTGGGTAGAAAAGACGGCTATACGTGCACATACCTAATAAGCGAGGTGTACACTAAGTGCGACCCGTTGTCTGGACGGAATATGTACACGCACAAGTATTCACTTCCACGGTGTGCATTTTCTGTTAACACGAATGTATTTTTCCCCCTCTTAAAAGTTACTTCCTGGATATTTTTAAGGCAAGCGGAACGATTGACGGGCCAATAGAAAGTGGGCTGTCTAAAATTTCACGTTCTTTTAAACTTTGTTTGACTTGGAATGAATTATAGTTTTAAATGGCATTTATTAAGGCAATCATAAGCTTTGTGCTGTACCATGGTTCCTGTTTCGACCTCTCAGATGGTGATTAGCAGGTTTTAAGGTTATCGCCTAATTGGATAGCTGACCTGTTTGTGATGTGGTCGCGGGTGGCGACTGAAGGGAAAAACTTGTACATGCGTTTTTTTTTCGGGGGGGTGAGGGGGGGATGAGCACGAAGTCGCTTCAAATCAAGTGTCACTTACTTTCAAGGATGTAGGTGAACAGCACAGATTGTAGAATTTTAATTTTAATTTTAATTTGTAGAATTTTTTTGTAATTGCCAGAATACTATCTCAGAGACTCGATTCTCTACAGCAGAAACAACTCAATCAGTAGTTTTACACAGTTTGATATTTCTATTGACTATACATAACTAAAATAGGCCCTACTAACAAAAATTTAAATAATACCCCGTCTGCTATAGCCCATATTTTGTTATACTACACCTTCAAAGCATCTGTACGAATTTTACTATATTTAATTGGAACCCTAGCTTGGGGCCATTTCTTACATTTATTTGTGTGTGTACCTTATGTGTACACTTCGTGTGTGTAGAAATTAACAATAACTACGACTACGCGCGGGGGCCTCTCCCCAGATCCCCCCCCCCCCCCCCCCCGACCCCCGCCAATTACAAAATCATGCACTGTTCCCAGGTTATATTGGCGTATATAGGCCTACCCATACATTTTTTATGTTGGCCCTAGCGGTCACAGGATGATGACTGCGTACGTAAGGCTGGTATAAGAACGAACCTGTAAAGCCTCCAACCACAACTGTCGGCATCGTGATCGGGATCGGGATCGGGATCGCAATCGTACATTTTCTCGTGCTATATCATTACGATATTACGATTTTATTGTGAACAGCGCCATAAAGGAGTATGTAAGTTAAATTTTACACGATTTCCGGATTGCAATTGCAATCCCGATAGTGACAATTATTGTGGTTGGGGCTTTAGATGTATTAGGGTGTAAGACATGGTAGAGTTGCCCCAACGTAAGTATGAGATAGTTACGTTGGGCTATACTATGCACGTATGGTACGTTTAACAGGCTCCGATACTGTAACTATAGTTTCAAGTACTGAAGTACTTTACTATTTTGTTACTAGTACTAGTAGTATTTTACTAGTGTTAGTGACATTCATGAATACTACTGACTAGACAGTGTGGAAACAATTTTTATCAAGCAAAACATTCACTATAATTGGTCAAGAAAGGAGCGAACTATAATTGTATACAGTTTTATAATGTTTTGCCAGTAGAAATTAAACAAATAAATAGTTTGGGACGTTTTAAAAAAGTTGTGAGAACTGTACTTTCGGAAAGTGGGTTTTATTCCATTGACGAGTCGAGTACTTCATATTTTACAAGGGTACAGAAGGTAATTAAATTGACAAAGTGTAGTGATGTATGAACGAACGTGTAGTCATTATTTGACGTGTTCCTACACAATTTGTACAAATTTGTAATGGAAAGTAAATAAATGAATATGAATATGAATATGAATACGGGAGTACTTCAGTACTTCATTCGCCCATGATCATTCAAGAAAGGACCTCCCTTTTATTATTT
The DNA here is from genome assembly GCA_945910005.1 of Isoperla grammatica. Classification (NCBI taxonomy): domain Eukaryota; kingdom Metazoa; phylum Arthropoda; class Insecta; order Plecoptera; family Perlodidae; genus Isoperla; species Isoperla grammatica. The sequence goes on from OX246746.1 coordinate 12,361,745, forward strand.
TTTATTAGTTAATATTCTGAGAAAGATTCTAATCGAGACAATGAGTGGATGGATAATAAAGTTACAAAATACTACTCGGCACTTGTCCAAGCCTGGATTCGATCGCGGTCCACCAGCCCAAAGCCTCAACCACGACTATACTATCCCGGTATTTATTTCACTCCTCACGCGGTCATTTGTAAAGAAACAGATCTTTCATTCTTGATAGGAATTGACTACGTTCTAGTGTAAAGGATAATTCCTTCTTTATAATGATTATCCTTACATCATTTTGTGGAATAACCTATACATTTGACCAAAACCACAACCGTCATCCCGAGAGCGACACATGTTGACCTCCACAGAAGGAATCGACTACGCTCTAAAACATATTTTCCTCTTCTCCACATTAAATCCATTCAACAGTTTTTAGTCTCGATTACCCTGGTTTCATAAATTAGAAATTATGCCAAACCAAACGCGAAACCTACAAAATAAGTCTAATTTTAGAGAGCAGTTGTTGCACGGAGGCTTCTGAAAATAGATTGTGCCCTCCATTCGTGCAGCTAGATTTTTATTTGTCAAATAATTCCATTGTTATTTTGCAGAGTTGGTTTGCCAAGTTTTACTTAGTGCATTTAGGTCAGCAAAAATGTTAAATGAACGGGAGACTTGACGTAGTGACTGTATTTATATTGTTTAGAAGTGAAGTGGACCCAACTATAACTAAAATAGATAAGTTCATTATACCTTCACGACTTTAAGAAGCCTTCACGACCATAGCTAATTACTATTGATGCCTTCCAGCCTTCCAAAGACAAACAAGCAGACACCTTTTATCAGTTGGAATTTCAAATAAGACAAAGGCAGATCTAATGGGAAATTAATTCCATATTATGTGTTCGTTTGTTGGTACAAAAATGGCAGAAAATGATATTTTCTTACATATTCTTGTTTTTAACCAAAGTTGTCAATCGGTAGAAAAAAACTAATCGGTTAGAATGGTTGTGGAATTTTTTTTTTTTATTAGACAAATAATATAAATTAGTATAACTGACGGACGAGTTCCTAATAGAAAATAATCTATCAACTTTGTATCGTTATTTCATCCGGAAAAGTTTCTACAATTTATTGGAAAACACGTACACTCTGCAAGCCGAGTAAAATAAAATATAATCTAGAAGGAAATGGATATTGGTAATCATGGAATAAAACATGACTCAAAAGTCTTGGCCAATCTAAATATAATAGATAGATTGAACTAAGTTGCATCGATCTTACAATTCCCCATCGTTGAAAACTTAATCCATTGTTTCAATTTGTGCAATTGATTTGTGTTTTGGCGTTTACTGTACTGATACGAAACGTGTGTCTGGCTATTTAAATAGGATTCGCTTCCAAGGACTTTTTGCGTCTTGCTTCGCGACTGCAAATAGTTCCTATGCAAGTCAAAACAAACCTACGCCTTAAAAAGTGCAACTGCACATGTGTAACGTACGTTCTAAAAACATCAGTCTATGGATGTTATTGAACAACGTGCTAACGCAAAGCGAGCGAGTGGTTTATGGCGAAGGAACTGACAATGAAGAACGTTGTAAAAGTAAAGTGTATTATTATGTCCTCTAGAATTGAATGACATTCTAACCATATACTATATTCTAAAAATTTTCTTTTCTCTTTATGTAGTGTTCCCGATTTCCACATCACATTATACAGGTTATACTGCGCTTTTTGGAAAAATAAATGCAACCAGAAACCGTTAATTCTATGTGTATACATACAGTTATTCAGGTATATTATTATACAAACTAGAACATGGATGAAATGAAAGCATAGCATAGAAGAAGCTACAACTGCGAAATTCTACTATTAGTTTAGTAGTAAATAGTGGACGACCAATACATATGTAAAACTGTTCTATAAAACTCCTACATTACGTAAGGTTTTAATGTTTAGAAACTGCTTTACAATAGAAGCCTGACATTTTTGTGGTAAATTTCATAAGATGAACATCATCATCGATTGCCATTTCCTGCTACTGGCAGAGTCAACAATGAGGTTGCAACCAAATGTTGTCACTTCCTCCCACAGTCACGTCACATACTTCCAGCTTTCTCTTGCCTGTAGGTCATTTGCTAGGGTCTCCTTCCACCTCTTTCTCAGCCTCCCCCTTCGTCTTCTTCCATCTATCAGATTTTCTCCTGGACATATTCCACATCCTTCTCTTGCCTGTAAGTCACTTGCTAGGGTCTCCTTCCACCTCTTTCTGAGCCTCCCCCTTCGTCTTCTTCCATCTATCAGATATTCTCCTGGACATATTCCACATCCTTCTCTTGCCTGTAGGTCACTTGCTATGGTCTCCTTCCATCTCTTTCTCGGCCTCCCCCTTCGTCTTCTTCCATCTCTTACCCTTTTACATTCTCCTTGGCGTATTCCACATCCTCCCACATCCTCCCAGATTTTTCTTGCCACTTCCTAGGGTCTCCTTTTATCGTTCCCTCAGCCTCCCTCTTCGTCTTGATCCATCTATCACCCATTCACACATTCTCCTGGGCATATACTTTTCATCATGTACTTCATATGTCCAAACCGTATTTTATCATCTCTACACCTACTTTCCTTATCTTTAATGTCCTTTTTTCTGATCCGTTATTTTCTTGACATAGTCACTGTAGTTCTCAGCAATCTCATTTCTGCAGCCTGCATTTTTATTTCCTCTCTTTCCTATGGTACAAATATCCACTGAGTATGTTATGATTGCTACGAAGTAAATCTTCAATATACATTTTATAAGATATACTTGTGTAATCAGAATACTTGGTTTTGACCCTGACCAAATTTTAAAGTACTTCCTTGTTTGATTTGCCATCAAAATTTCAGGTTTTAACATACCAAACTCTACGATATTATCAAATACTAACCAGTTACTAGTTGAAAATAATTCATAAACTACCATGCCTACGTCTTTGGTGCTAGCACATAGAACTCGACTCAGATTATCATATTTTTCAATTTCAGTATCCCCCCCCCCCCCCCCCCCCCTACAGAATTTTACATTTACCATAGTGATATGCCATTGTGTTGAGAGAGCTTTCACATATCATTTCGTCCATATCGGTTAACATATTTTCTTTTATCGCGCCCAAAATGTACACGGTTACATACATCTATAAATTCTGGCAAATGCAGTACTGACGGCTCTTCCCGCCCAAATACCAAAATATTTATAAGACAAATTAATGGCCGTGTTAACTTTACTTAGACAAGTCACAACACTATTTTTTCTTGAGCTTTACTTGGCTTCTAAAGAATGTTGCATATTTTAAGGAAATTTAACGCATCAAGTAGCCGTATTTGATTTTTTTTTTTTTTTTATCAATCCCGTTTCCAGCAGTTGATTGAAAACCAGTTACATAAAGAAACAAATAAATGCTGAATAGAAATATCAAAGTCATAGAAATAGCATGGAGAGATTTAGTTTTCAGTCGTCACAAATCTCACATCAATTAAATAAAAACGTGTATAATAAATATTCAGAAGGGGAGAGTAAGAAAGAAATTACTGCCGTGTGGAGAAGAAGAATGGGAAGGGTGGATATGAAAGGGGGTATTCTGTTTATACGTCGCGGGATCGTCCACACCGCAACTATACAAAGACTCAACTGATACATTGTGCGATGGTCATTGGTCAAGTGGACAGGGAACACTAAACTTGATCTTGACGCTTCTGACAGAAACCTTTGTAGAACACACATTGGTATGAGAACGTTTCACGATATTACAAACGTGATTCATACATTTAACCTACTTGGTTTACCCGAGAAAATAAATCAAATATAATTACATAGGCCCAAAGAATATTTTGATAGCCTTCAAAAATCTTTATAGCACTGTTCTTCAAAGTTGTATATTTAGTTTAAGAGTTTAAAAACATTCCACAAGAGGTAAAAAAATAAATAAAACAGCAAAATGTAAATTTTATTAAATTAGAATTATACATTTTTTCTAAATCTCTGGCTGCGTTAGGAACCCAAATATTACTCGATTAATATTTTATTATTGTTGTGTTGTACGTCTAGAATCAGTATTAGCTCATTCCTTCGGTCAATACAGAAATGTATGGGTTTCTTCCTATTAAGGAACTACTACTTCTAAGGCAGACAAATAAGTTTTGTCCTGCTTCATATTAGAGTTAGAAGCTTGTAAGGTTCACTGCTATGTTAATGACAATCATGAAAACGTGCTGGAGACAATGTAAGAATAAGAAACATGAAGGATACGTATTCAAGTAAACGACAAACCTTGGACACACAAAAATACGATTATGGCTGGGATTCATGATGCAAACTGTAATGCAACTTTTGAAACCTAATTAATTATTGAATTATTGTATTATTGTATTGAATCAATATTGAATTATTGTAATCTTAGAATAGGTAACACGTAAAACAGTTGGAAGCTGACATTTCTTATGGATAAGATTTACACAGACATTAAAGTGATTCAGCACAACCCCTAAGCAATTGAAATGATGCTGATTATTTCCCCAAGATTAACACATAACATGTCTATTCTGAGAAAGTGAGAAAGGTTCAAAATTAGTTGAAAACAATAGCTTAACCCTATCTCGTCTACTTTTGTTATTTAAATACCGAACAAAATTACACCTTAACCTGATTACATTCTAATAAATATTTACATATAGGTCAGTACAAATTGCAATCTTTTGCATTTATTTTTTGCATTGTCTTCCAATCTATAGGAAGCTGCAGGAAGGCCAAAGAGGTTGGCCTAAAGACCCAGTTGAAAGCACCTACTTACAGATGCATCTCTTCCATGCACTAAGTTGCATCTTACAATCACTCACATCTGCAAATAGACCTTGCTGGAGGCTCCAATGTAAACTCAGCATTGATTCCCAAACATTTGTACTGTAGAGTTAAACTGACTGTGTTTATTGCACGGATAAAGATAGTTGTGATGAAATAACCGATATATACTTAACTAAGAGTGATTGTTTTATAATGAGCGGGGGGAGATATGAATGATTTCTGCTGTGCGAGTTAACCTTCAAACTACAAAGAGTTTCTCAGTTTGTTTTAAAAATATGACTTCCCTTCTTGTTTGGCTTGTGCAGGCCTATATATTTATTTATTTTTTACATAACATGTACTATTTTTTGTAATTATACCTTATTATTGCCAATGTTGCTTAAGCAATGTATTCACTATGGAAATCTTATTCTTTCATAACACAATATTAATTGTACTGTGTAGATGTTTAACTTCATATCTGATACGAATTTTACGTGAGTAGCTGCCCGTATTGTACAACTATTGGGTTTTCCACGGAAACCCCAAAAACGTACCATGTGTCTAATTGTACGTCTTGTACACATTTTATGTCCTTTATATATCCATTTGCGTATGTCTTGTGAATGTCCGTCAGCGGACAATAATCAAGGTTATGACATAAACCTCATTTACTCTCAAATTTATTGTGCATTCGCCTTGTTGGTTTCTAGTCACAATCCCATCTATGAATTATTAATTCACTTTGTATATATGAGAATCAACAACCGGCAAACATGTAGGATACAATCAGTTGGGAGTAAGGAAAGATTCCTTGTACGCTTGATCTGGTATACATAGGGTGTGTTCCAACTTGATTTTCGCCTACTAACCACTAACCACTAACCTGCCACACACTAAACACTAACAGCTTTGGACACGCCACCTAGTATGCTAACACAACGTGTATTGTAGAGTGGGTATAGACTTTAAATGTGAATTTATTTTTTTAATTTTTATTTTATCAATCATCTAATGGAAAATATATACGATAATAATACTTCCACTTACATTCAATACCTGGTTGGGTATTTTTCTAACCTAAAAGTATAAGCTGTGATGGCTGGTATCAACCATCTTGGTTTAGTGGGTTAATCGGTGTCGTAGTGTACACTTTCGGTCCTACCCACTACCCACTAACCGCTAGCCAAATAAGAAGCATTGGTCGTCTGCTTGTGACGTCACTTCCTTTCGATTAGTATAACTAAGCTTAGTCCACTACGAAAAGTTGGAACACACCGTAGGTATCAGTGCGAGCGTGTTATAGCATAGAGAGGTCGAGCGAACAGCCAAGGAGCAATGTTCGAATATCTGCCGCCGTCAGCAAGCGCTGCCAGTGGCGACTCTGCGTACTACGGCGTCTTCTCGTCGCGCGGTCGAACCCAGTCCCACGACCAGATGCTCAGTTATAGACTAGTCTACACTCTACACTCTAGAGAGCAGCGTGTCACTAACTTTAATGCTCGCCAACAGGAATTTCTTTTTCAGCTTTGGTAAAGCTATGATTTTATTTTTTATAAAAGTGTCTTATAATGTATCTCTAGTTTGAATGAATACTTTACCGATGGAGATGGCTCAGTGCATAGCACACGAGGCTATAATTCGGGAGACGCCGGTTCGATACCCGCTACCGGCGATTCTGACTGAAGGTTTCTCCGAGGTTTTCCTCAGTCAGTCAAGAAGAACCTAACGAGAATATAACAAGTATTCCTATTACCTAGTAATAACGGAATATGCAATTCATAACTCAAATTTGCAAAGATATTAAAATAATATGAAAGCTATTGGGAAAAATGTTTTAAATTAACTGTTAATGGGGAGGGCAACATCGAAGGTAAAATAAACAAATTGAGAAGGGTAACAGTTTACACATTCATGACTCTTGCACTGGAGTACCTCCAAGGTACCAAGAAACAACAAAAATACTCAAAATTAGAAACGTCCTTTGGAAAATATAACGTTTGAGAACCCATGCAAATATTAGTCATAATTTACTTAATTTACTGTACTGAATGTTATTGTAAATTTTTCAGGCACGAGTGACAAAATTATGAAACAACGTTTGAACAACATTCATTATCATTCTAAGTGGATCAACATTCGACAGTAGAAAGACAATGCAATGTTATCGTGTTGTAAACGTTAAACAATAACGTATAGTACATTGCAACGCACGTACAACGTATACGTTTAAAAGCACTAAGCGGGTGTTGTAGCCACGGTCGATTAGGCGCTTTGTGGGATAAACCGTGGTTATATATGTTGAGATTAAGCTATAATCCTCCTTTGTCCTCCTTTAAAAACCATTTCCATAACTGAATTGAACATACATTAAATACAATAATTACATAAATCAGGGCACGCCAATCACGGGTACCGGGTATAGAGCTTTATCTTCCCACGAGTATCTACACGTCGTCTATATTAGCCTCGACACAGGCATCAAATGTAAACCAATAAACAGCCACACCACACTTACAATCACAACTAATAATAATTATTTATTTGTAGGAATCCCTGTTATAGGGTGCACACCAACTTGTCAGGCACAACCTGATGAGCACCCTCCCCCCACCCCCCTATTCAAGTGACTTACTACATATATTAGGGTATTTAGATATTTGGGAAGGAATTTCCAGAGGCTGTTAGTAGGACTCAATCCCAGCATTTTCTTTTACGACTGAGGAAAACCTTGGAAAATTTTTAGTCAGGATCGCCGGTGGCCGGAATCGAACCGGTGACTTCCGGGATTTGAGTCTAGCGTGTAACCGCTGAGCTACCTCTATTGGTCAGCACTAATCGTTCATATAGAGCAGACTCGAAGCGTTTGTCACCTAGGGACGTGGGTTCGAATCTTGCATTAGACTTGATGATCATTGATCATCTATCATCCCTTCGAATATAGACATGTAAATCAACATGTCATCTTGTAAATATACTAACTTGTTCCGCTATTACCTCTTTCGTTTGGTTTTATAACAATGACGAACCTCTTACTATAAGGGGCACACCCAAAATAATATACGTAGGACGTACTGAAATTGGTTAATTTATAATCTGCACTCAAAAAAACTAATTTGATTACATTCTTGGATCTATCTGGTCAATGATGGACCTTCGTTTCAACACAGTTGTGTTCACTTGATACTACTATCGTTCCCGCCTCTAACAATGGTAGATAGTATCCATTTGTATGTGAACAGAAGGTGCCAGCAGGTAACGAGCTTTCTATGTGCATTCATTATTTTACATAACGGATTTGTATTTGAAATACGTAAAAAATACTTGGAACTCGTTTTGTTTTTTTAATTTGTAAGTTTACTATTGACTATGACTCGATTATGCAGAACGCAAATAATGCAGTTTTCCTACCGGCAACCATTCGGAAAACATAAATTGCTACATTTAGTTCACGAAGTAGACTTGCAATGATATGTGTGATACATAAGCCAACTCGAAATAAGTTATTTAAATGCATAGAGGGAATTCAATTAAATATTCCCTCGAATCTATTCATACAAACTTCAAATATCGTCTGTTAATAAATCAATGAAACATATGGTTGTGTTAGAACCAATATCTTTCTAATGAGTAGTATTAGTAATGCACTTAAAAAATTACTTTGAAGGACATTTTATGATTATTTTTTGCTTGAAGAGGTGCATAGTACATAAAAAATAGACCCGCACTCGTCTCTCACAATAGTTTCTTAAACATTCAAGTTTGTTACAAAGGAACCTCATTTTTTCCTGTCATATCCTGGAGGTCTTTCAGATATGGACCAACTGATAGTCCAGCGTGGTTTAGTATTCAAATAAGATTATGATCATATGAGGGGTAAAATATGTTACAAATTTAACCTCTTGAAAGCAACAGCGTGTAGTATTCTAACAATCTCACACCAATATTTTTTCATCGTATTGCTTGTATTCTTCTGCTATGACTATGCAGAGTTTAGCGGCAGACATCTGCGCTTACAGCCCAGCTATAGCAATAGCAGGATAGTGGCCTCAACATATATGTACATGTTGTTTATTGAGCATAGACCATTCAGTAGCTTGGCCTATTATGATGCACATCAATATTGGCATTTATTGGAAGCAGTAAATTATATGGACGGTGTTTCTGGCTGATACCCGCTGAGGCAAATTTTTGTTGTGTACTTTTAATGAGTGGATCTGCGTAGCTATAGCCGTTGGCTGAAAATGTACACAAAAAGTAATAAGAAAAAATGAAGTACTAACAGTGGTGTAAGAAAATCCCCCTTAACCCCCCCCCCCCCCCCCCCATCCCTATACCCTTACCCAAAACCACCGTCTCCCACACAATCATAACCATATGTGTTTGACATGAACGTAACAAATGTAAATTTGGCATTTAAAAGTGGAAAGTTCTAGAGAGAAACTACAGTTGATAACGAAATTTCTCTATTATAACTATATATTTAAAGTAGTGAATTGTAGCAATATGAACGAAAAATTCCACGTTTTTTTATAATATGAACGATACAATCTATAGAACATATCAATAGGCAATTTATGTTCCGTTCTTTATTGACTTATGCGTCAACTCAGCATTGATTCAGTACATACATGACTGTACGCCTAAACATCTATCGGCAATGTTTCTCGAGCTTATGACTACAATCGTACTGATCAACAATATGAAATTTAAATGTAACGGCCCAGAATACATAACGCAGGCAGATGATTAATCGCTGTATTACTATTTCTCTCTCTCTCTTTCTCTGTCTCTCTCTGTCTCTCTCAAATGGCAATGCAATGATGCTGGTCGATACGATGTGCAGTCATTGATAATAGATTGGAACACACCCCAATCACCTCTATGGTTTATAGTTGTATATAAGAAAATATATTTGAGAATTTTAAACTAAGTTTACATTTCTTTATTCTCCTCCTGTATTCTGACTGAAGGTTTTTGAGGAAAACTGAATACTGAGGAAAACTGAGGGCAAACATTCAGTAAGGATTGCCAGTGGCCGGATTCTAACTGGTGACCTCCTGAATTAGAGTCTCGCGTTTTACCGCTGAGGTTCGTCTATCGGTCCTCTAGAAATGTAACCGGGGGGGGGGGGGGGGATTCCCTATGAGAAGTTCCTGCAGCAACTATAGTTCGTCAAACGTCAAGAACACCAAATACTTTTTCATGATCAACTATGTTTACAATGGGTTCTTGACTGGCAGACGAATGGCTTAACTTGAACGCAGTGTAATAAACTCGAAGCAATTTTAATCTTGACTTAAAAAGAATCGATCGATAATTGTATGGGTACCTGGTTCGTACATACCGGGGAGTCGGGGACCTTCACCAAACAAAACACTACAACTTCTTCTACTAGGGCAGGTGCCCAAAATGTGGTCCGCGGACCGTAGGGGACCATGGAGATGCCAAAAAGGACGTTCGTTATGGTCCCAATATCTAAAAATACATTAATTACAAAATAATTTTGTTGGATTAGTTGGGGTGATAAATAGGTCGAAAATCACCAACTTACCGTCAAATTTTTATAAAGATGGCATCAAAGAATTTGTGAATTTCACCTTTGGCCTCCTGTTGTTAAACACTTTGTTTAGTATTTTTATCAAAGTAACTAATGCCTGTTCATGTGGTGTTCGATTCAATCAAGGGGGACACTTCGGCTACTTCAACAATTTTTGTTAATTTTCCTCGTTTCGTGGATAGCATTGAAATCCAGTTTTTGTGTGTAGTCCACAGTTTTCCCGCTAGTTGACCGTTAGCGATTATCTCCCCTCCTACCCCTCGGCAGTGTCAGGTCTATCGGCTCTACCCAGCTATCATCCAACTGTGATTTTCTAGCCGCCCATGAAAACATAAACAATATTTCCAGCGAAATGGGTTTTTCAAACAATAACAAAACTACATTGCATGCAATTTAAAACCAATTAGTATTTATTTGTATACCATTAGTTTCGCATTTATTAATTTCATCTAATTTTGATGTCAATATTTCTAATGGTGACGGCGTTGACGGGTAAACGCAGAATGCAGCGATCGATGCCACACAGGGAGGCCGTGCATGGCCATCAAGTGTGCATAGACGAGAACACGTGCAATGTGCATGGAGCAAGCATTATGTGCTCATCCAGTTTAGAACATTAGAACACTATTACTTTCAATTAAAATAATAGTAATAATAATAATAATAATAATAAAAATTATTATTATTATTATTATTATTACTATTATTATTAAAATTATTTTAAATTCTTATATTTTGTATAATTATAAATTATTGGGGCACAGATAAAGATGCAAGCTATAGATATGCATAAATTACAAATGTATGTTTAACTAACCCACAGATTGATAAAATAAAAGTACAAGGCAAATGTGTTTTACTTTTTGACTGACTATAAAGTTACCTGTATTGTTATAAATTGTACCGTATCTTTTCGGTGTTGTTACCTAGTTAGTGTTTTCTCCGATATTATCTATTGGTGTTCATTGTGCAGTTTTATGTCAGTTTTTTGTGGATATAGATTCAGTAAATAAATTGGTACATAGATAACTTTTGTTATATACACAATCAGGCAGATTAGTTCTTCAAGATTGAAAATCTTACTGTCAATTTAGTTTATTTCACATTGCAATATGTTGAGGAGATACGTATCGTGTTTGCTTTGCAATACTCCATAAGAAACGGATTATAGGTAGGTACTCTTGTCAAAATATATAGAAACTAGCACTGTAAGTCCAGCCATAATACATTCGTGTTACGTATTTTGGAAACAAAATTCGTTGACACATGAATTTAGAGCCATGTAGGTTTAAAATTGTAGAAAATGTACCATTTTTACGTTCTGAATTCAAAAATAATTTCCCCAGCATTATTTTTCGCTCACTGGAGAAAAAAATACCACTGTTTAATTAGTGGTGTCCTAACCCAGGCTACCAGACTGTGATGGCCTGTCAAACAAGTACCTATCCGTGGGCCGGCCTAATCTCAATCATGACATCCATGTGCGCCATTGCACAGGATCAGCAGAGTTTGAACCGAACTCGCCCATATTATCATTGGCTCATTTTATTTTAGCACCGCGTACTCAAATGCATTGGTAACCTTGCAGCAAAAGCTAACGGTGGTTTATTCTTCATTAATCCTCAAACATTTTTGTTATGTTGTTATAAATCATAAAGACTTTTGGAGTAGTTATGTACTGAAGCGTTTTGCATAACAAAATACTATACATTCTACTACTTTTTCAATGAATTTTTAGTTTTCTCAGTACTATATCTGTTCCAAGAAAATTGTCACACTTAAACATTTTTTAGGCTTTTGTATTTTTATTGTACACAGCTCCTTGACAGGTGGGTTTCCTGAAAAGTAACATTTAATATATCCATTTTATATCAGCATTTCCTATCACTATTATATTTCGAGATGTTTTACATATTTTTTTAATAAAAAATTTTAAAAGATTATTCACTAGATATACACTGTACACTCGTTGACATATGTAGATCCAGGGTCAGGCAAACTCTTCTGCGCTCTCCTTATTGTTTGGCTGAAACTGATTTACGAATCAATGGGCATGGGTTGATGATAAATTAAGATCAGTAGCCAAATCGGATAACAAAATTAGTTTAGAAGAGTTATTAGAGGAAATACCATATTCTTAACCTACTTTTGATTTACTTACGTTGTATACTGTACCTACATAGTAATCTGATATCCGTACTCAAAGAGTTATTCATACAAACTGTCCAATCGTGCTTATACTTTTCACGCTCGATCCAGCCTTCTCAGCACATCCAATATCTGGCTTCCTCTTCAAAATATCTCTCTGCGCTCTTTTTGCTAGTCTACCCCGAAGCGGTTTAGTATTTAAATATATATTTATGAATAATTAGGTCTTTGGGTAAAACGATGAAGTAGTTATAGCTGAATTAAAAGTTATGTTATCTAAAATGCATCAGACATTTTTTCTCGGAGATGAGGGATACAGTTTGGTTGAACACTCGATGGAAATAAAATGTGCATTATAGATATAAAAACTGACATTTGTAAATGATACAGGTATCTTTTTATATATTTTATTTAAAATCTTTATTTGAATAACAAGGAGCCAAATTTACATTGAAATAATAATTATATGCAATCACACATAAAATGTCAATAAACAACAACAAATAACTCTTAATTCACAAGAATCAAAGCACTTTCTTTACACCTTCAACAATCAAAGCCGGAATTCACTGAAATTTTCTAGTCTGTAATGATAGTTATGATAGTTGGATTCTTAATGATTCCAAAGTGACTTTATAGAAACTATTCATCCATAGTTTCACACTGCTATTAAAATACAACCCGCCAGTTACTTAGGGCTCTCACAGCCAGGTTACATAGGTGATTAAGATAAGATGATAACAATTAATGAACAATTAGCCTGCCAACAAATATACAAACTTTAAAACCATTCAGCTCCTACACAACTTTTTCAGGGTCAATTGGAAGAAAAGTATTTCTTTACTCAAATTCGCCCATTTTTTGTCTAATCCCATTTTTCTTGTATGTTTGAACTGTGTGTTTAAACTGATTGCATATTATGTAAAAAAAAAAGGAAAAATAAATACACTATTAACTATTCAGGATAGTCGCGTTCTGCGGTGAATTTGATGTTAGTTTTATAAAATTTTGAGAACTGTTTCTAATTCACGTTTAGAATTGACTCGGATCGTTTAAGTGTGACAATTTGTCACACTTTTTGTTACACAATTTGTCACACACAAAACAATTTGTCCATTTTGATGCGTACTTGTTACTAAATCCACGATGGCATATTTGTGGTTTCCACCTCATATTTGGCAACGATGCTAATCGAGACGATGAGCGGGTGACGTATGAAGAAAAACAACGTCACATGACAGAACAAATGCGCCCAAGCCAGGATTCGAACCTGGAAAGCAAGAACCTGCTTCACCGTATACCAAACCAACGCCTAACTGACCTCGGCCACAACACTGGTATTATAAATCTACAACCGTGGAAACCATACACTTCTTTGTTTTACCGCTAAAGTGGTTCAAAGCAGATACAGGAAAATGTGTTCGGGATTTCTATTACCATGTATTTCGAACAATAATAATAAAATAATAATAACAATTTCATATTATTCACTCCTTATTGCAGCCACCAATATCGTCTGAAAGAAAGTGTTCGTGATTTTAATTTTCTGTTATTATAGCGTACAAAATCGTTATTAAGTAAACATGATTTTAATTACTCGACTTAAATCGAAGATCCGTGAACCTGCTTCCCCTCCCCCCTCCTCCCCCCCCCCACGTGTCGCACTAATTATTAATTTGGATATTTAATGTATTAATATGATTCTGGTACAAAGGTAAAACGGTGACTTTGGAGCTCGTCGTACAACGAGGCATAAAATAAATTGAACAATGTCCGCCACTGAAAATCAGTTCTCGTAACTGTCTAGGTGGACAACAAACAAACTCAGTTATTTACTAGTCTGTTTATTTATCTTTACATCTCAACTATTACTAAGCGAAGAGCGAAGCATTGTTGATGTCTGTGTGACCCGGTGTTTGTAGCCGAGTGTACTAGTATTCACCTCTCTCTCTCTCTTTGTCTCATTCTCTCTCTCTCTCTCATGTGACGTCTAGCACGGTTCCCCTTGAACCCCGTCTTATACCCCTCTCTCAAGAATCGTTGTACTTTCTTAGTATGCCATGCGTAAGGGCATGGATATGTTCGTGTATCAAATTGGTGCTCCAGTTTAGCCAACTAAATATTAGTAATAATTTAATTAACTATGTAAAGAATCGTTTTTGTGTATCGTCGAAGACTACTTTGTACCGTGCGGACAAGTGAAAAAAATCATGATTATTCTTATCATTTGATGTGTGTATTTAATATTAATTAGTTTTATTTAGGCGGGTTGTATTTCAAAATTAAAATCAATTAAAATGAAACTTTTATTATATAAAGTGTGCGTACTAAAATACTTGCTGGCTGGCTGAAACCATGCGTTTGGATGCTACGTACATGTGCTTTGATTGTTATGAATTGGCGAACCATTTTTTGTTTTGTTTGCGCATGCGCAGTTGTATAAGTGATTTTCTTCGTGTGTCAGGATATTCGATGGGATTCATTGATGGTTTTCAGTGATTTTGAGGATTGGTTCTACAATGTTTACACCGATATAAATACAAGTATAATTATATAATTATATTGAACTGAAAATAATAATAATAATCGTGTGTTGTTTTTAAGTGGGATGTAAGTTAAAACCTCATGGTACCCTCGCTGGATGATTCGTCAGAATGCAGGTATTTAGTTTTGTTTTTTATTTGTATCTTATTCACTTTCATTCATGTTCTAGCTAAAATGTTTCCTAAACCGGAATTTGATTTAAAAGTAATTTACAACTTAAGCATGCGGGTTTTTAGGTTATGTTAGTGACAGTGAGTGAGTGAGTGTTAGGTTATGTAAGTGACATGTCATAAGCGTCATCATTTGACAGTCATGTATACTTCTAAACTCAGTAGCCGGTTTTCAAACCCTGAGAGCAAATTGAATTGTTTGATATTTTAACAGTCTGTAATAGGCTATAAACTGGCCCGGTTAGGCATAGCCGTAGTTTATTATATTTTGTATTGGTACTTTGTGTTCACATTGTTAAACCGATATTTTGCAACAATGTGTTAAACAAAATTAATACAATAAATGAGTGAAGCTACCTTATTGTTTCTACCTCCAATCACTAGCACATATTTGCGGGAAATAATTGGGAGAAATAAGCTATTCTTAGAAAATGTTTGTATTAAAATTAATGTGAAATATTAAAGTGACAATTTTGAATAATGTTGGCGCTGCCGATATTGATATTTTTCCTAAACACACAACAGCTCTTGTATCACTTCTCGACGCCAATCTAGCCGCAAATATATTGTCTATTTATAAATTCCATTGGTGACAACTATTTGTACTTGAGTATGAGCTTGACATCGAGTTAGTAGGCTTATATCAAGAACCTTAGTTTCTTCATAAATATTGCATTATTAATAATAAACTAATTTGTTCAAAAATTTAGTTCGACCCTCTTACCGATGCCATAAAGCAACACATACTTATGAATGTAGCTGTCACAGGTTTTATTCAGAAGGGGGAGTGGTCGATACACGGTCTTGCTGTAAATCGTCTCCTATCTCCTACATAAGGCAGATAGGCTCGGGCTAGGCATTTTAGTGGAATGTCACATCAATTAGAATCCTAATGATATGTGAAGGAAGACTCTTATAATATTTATTATCTGCACACATTCCACATTTCGATGAGTTGATGTAAGAGGGAACACTTGCCCCCCCCCATCCCTGGAATCCAGCCAAGTGGCATTATACTTCAATAGTGTCCATAAGATAAATGTATATCATTTTTTCTGATTATTCGTTTCAGATTTAATATTTTCTATGAACATTTTTGACACATATAATGTAGGTCTGTCAAGTAGTGATACAGATAAGCTAGATCTCACTAAGTGAATTGTCAGGTAATCTTGCTTCTTTCCTCCTCCCCCACCCCCCACAGAACATTCTTGTGAATCCCCTTATCAACGTATATTATACAAATTAAATCAAAATAAATTATACAAATTTTAGGAAATATTTATTGATCTAATAATAGTCCCCTTACAATGATATTATTTTATCGAAACGATTCTTGGGGACATAAAAAGACGAGCAATGCATTATGACAACATACCGTGGGAGGGGGGGGGGGGATAATAACCACACGATACTTATTATTTTATCATTGCATAATTGTACAGTTTACGAATATGTAGCCTTTATGATGACGATATTGTTGGGATTTATCATTGTGTCGCATTGGGCGTTATATGAAGGTCATGGCATCCATGCCAGGTCCAAAAGACGAACCTGTGATTCAGAAACATGGTATCCCATACTAAAGTGTATTGCTTGTTGCTATAGCTGCACGGTAAACCCTCCCCACCTCCAAGACTACAACACACACGTGTATAATTGTATATGAATTAAATAAATTATTAAACATTGATTAAATAAATTATATTATGTTCATATTTGTTTGCTATCTTATGGTATGCATAATTTATTATTTTGTTTCAAACCCGTCTTAAAATGAATTAAATCGTAGCAGTGCTGTAAATGAGCGCAAACCTCTCTAATGATCTGACTAAGCTACTTTCTGTTATCCCATTGGTTATGGGAGTAAGACTATTGCTGAATGTCCTGGGTTCGATTCCCGGTTCGGATTGGCTATTCGAGTTATACTACTGACGGTCGATTCAGTATGGATCAAGATGCAGCAACGACAAACTGGGTATTTGTGTCGTTGTCATTGAAAGTTATTATTACTGTTTGATATGAAAAATTCTAACTGAACTCAACACTATTATTATTACTATAAAGAAGTGAACCTGGTTTTATCCACGAAGACGTTTTAAGATACACAAAGTGGCCGTTTCAAACGAACACACACAATCTGTTGTTCAACGACAAACTACAATAGTCAACAATGCACTGGATCATGCAAACAATAAGTATTCACATTTTATCCATGCAGTTATGTGAATAAAAATGTATCCGGGACGAAATAACGAGCTAGTACGAAGGAAATGGGAAAATTATTCATAATTCTAGGCATATTCAGAAATTAAGAAAACAAGACGCCACCAGATATGAGCCAATGAATAGAACTATGCCCTAAACAGAACAGTGTAGTGTTCTTGCTGGGGAGTGATCAACAATAGAAGAATTGTTAAACTTCATGAAAATTATATACTTATTGCTTTTTAACACACCAAAATAATATTTCCCCAATACATAATCATATAGATAATTTCTATTATATTCTATGGAAATCATTCAATAGAGCTCACTCACTTCAAATTCACTTCAGAACTCAGTTCAAATACATTACAATCAAAAGTAGGATTAACTAACACTTTAGCTGCTTATCGTATGTCCTCTGTAGATTGCTGAGATTATTTTGTGGTGGTCACCAATACATAACTGGCAAAATGATTTTTTTTAAACCAGCGAGCAGCTAAATCTACTTCATATACCAGTTTCCGGCTGATTTTTAGTTTAGAAGGCTTCCTATTACATCTAAGTCCCACATTTTCAAGTACACATCCCCATAAAATGCAAAATGGTGAAGATAATGTTAAAAAGTATCGTTAACAATAAACATGCAGTTGTTTAAAAATATAATATAATGTAGGCCTACACCATTGAAATGTCTGTTTAATGTTATAGAGTAGACACCAAAACTGTTTCATAACAGTGGGAAATATTTTGATGAATGCATATTCAATCTTGCAAGTTACCGATAAGCTTACTGTGTAAGTCGGTTTTGCAACTAAATTGGGAATGTTAAATAATCAAACAGACTGATGTCACTGCCTTCTTCAATGTCTTGTTAACTAAAACTACACTTGCTGCAATTGTTGGGTCATTAATAGTTTGTCAACAAGCTATTCTTGTAAATAATTCAAAACGTTGTCAACCATTTGAGCAATAACCTAATTGTATTCTCTTCTCTTCCAAGTTGAATACCAATAAATCACTTTATGCGCTATAGTAATGATTTAACTACCTGTTGTCAAGTTACATCTTAGCGATAAGTGACAGCTAAGTGGTGTATTGCAAATCGTAAACCTGGTACAGACATAATACTATTCACCAGGAGTGCTCTACAACCTTTAGTTAAATAACCAGACAATGCACTTACGTATACTAACAGTATTCTGCAGTCTGGCGAAAAGAAAAATCTACCTTTATTTATACATAATCACTAGCGTATACACTAAACTAAAGCAATATTGTTTTCCCAAGAATTCCTTATAATATTCTTTACCAACCCAACAAGAAATAATTTCATCAAACCACCACATCTGATTGTTAGTTACGATTTACTTTAATCCCTAAAACCCCAAATTATACACTTTGTACCATAAAATTATACCTTAAATTTGTAATTATTAAATGTGTATTTTGACTCTTTACTTTCATTATCATAGTTCTTTGTCATTGCCAGAAAAGCATTCTTTCCAATACAATGCACTGGTAAGTATAGGTAAAGTATTGTGACGAAATGATTATCACAGTTTATTTTTTATCTTGACACTACAACATATCTATCTTCCACAATTTTTAAACTGCATAAATAAATTATTAGCAGTAATGTTAGCAATTATTCTCAAGAAATAAATAACATTCAACAATGCAGACATGTAGCGCTAATAGTGAAAGTCACTGCAAGCGTATACGATGTAGAACCGATGCCATGTGGTGTTCTAAAGCCCCGTCAGAAGTCTCTGTTCCTTACATTTATCCTCTCCGTTCTTAACAGGTGTTGTTTCTATCTCTTTCACCCATCTTTCCTTGCGCTCCCACTCTTCACTCATCCCAGTGTGTTTTCTTACAACTCATTCCTCCACTTCCATCTTTATCTTCCTGGTCTTTGTTGTCAATATCATTCATCTGATTGTTCATACATCATACTCAGGGTTATTGCCATACTTCCTTGTCTATACACACTCGCGTGTTAATTGACATTCACAGCGGATATGATTTACTATATAATTATGCGGTTACAACAATAATAATAACAACAATGCATATTATATATTATATTATATAATCTAAAAATTGGTTTGGAGAAAATTTGAATACTTATAAATTTAAATGATTTTAATGTCAAATTAAATAAGGTAGTAAACACGACAGTAATTTTCACTTATATCCTTACACAATTTATACAGTAAACACCGGTTTTAACCGAGTTTGAGTGTAGTCATACAACGATAAAAGAATAGGCTTAGGTCCGTAGACATAGTCTGACTTAGCGAGTTCTAAATAATAACTATTGTTGACTGTTTTAGGACATATCGGCTTCCCAACTGAAGTCATATACTCATTCACCAGAATTGTGACCCAACGTATCGTGTATTGACTCTTCATGCTCACGAAATAGCTGAGTCGAATAGATCTACTTATTTCGTTCCTACCATCTCCTTGAATCAGTTGCATTAGGGATGATTCACGCCCTTGTTTTGGACACCAGAAAATTCGAAACACAGAGCACGTGACTAATGATGCTTGTGCATTCTACTATGCGAAAGACCGCCAGTAATCTGTTGATTTTGTTTGAAACAGAGTGCATGAAGGAGGCCGTATAGAAAATAATAGAGGTCGGTATGGGTCTAGATACGTTGAGATTACTATAGTGATAGTGAACTAGCTTACAGTATCCGAACTTTTATTTGTAGAAATCTACCCACAATACCAATAATTAAGGGTTTTAATTGTCTACGCGTTAGTCTACTTCATTCATCAGTAGATGATAGTCACACCAGTAAACTTAACTAACAGTAGCTCACTCGCATTGGTAGAAAGCATGTCTTAGTCCACTTAAGTCATTCAAGGGATTTATTTATGTGGGCGTAACTTAACATTGGATCTTAACTTCATTTCACCTATGTAAATTATATAGTTAAAAAGTGAATCAACATGCAGAGAGCAGACATAATAAATACCAGCCTATGTCCGTCATTATAGAAACCAGTTCACCGAGAAGGAAAAACACATCCTTTATATATAGGGCAATAATTAATAGTAATAGGACTTTTCAGACCCGTAAATGAGCATTTTATCAGTAAGGTAGGCCTACAACTTGGAGTAGGCCTTAGTAGATAGAGTTAGATCGAGATGTAAATATGGACTAACAACAATGTAGCTTTATGAAGTAGATACACTTGCCACGATTAATATTATTTGTATGAAGATTCATTGAACTAAGGAGATAAATTGTTTGTTTGTTTCATGGAAATTTGTAGTAAGTTACAACAAAAATATGTATTTTGCTTCTGTGTTAGTGAGTGACAGGTACCTCGAATTATGGTGCTCGCACCATTTTTGACAAGATTTCATTTTTGATATAAAGTTTTGATATAAAGCTATAAAAGGTTGTCTCGAGCACGTTTACCATAGTGTACTAACCCATACAGTAGCGAAACTCCCATAGCAGCTTCATTGAACAACTTGCTCACGGCGACACTAGCGCGGCCTAGCGGTGATTGGGTCTACATACGTTCTTTACCATTAAAATACCTACTTCAATTTGTAGTAGTACTACTTTATCGACTCTTCGGCTACTCCCACAGTCCATAGTATAGGACCTGCGTGCGCATGTGTTTGTAGCAAGAAAATAGCTTAAGGTCCAGTCTTACAATGTCCCAATAACTACTTATTCGTCGAATAGCTTGTTGTCTCCATGGCAATGACCAATCAAAGCTCTTGAAATCCTCCAAATAGCTTAATTGCTACAAATAACTTTCCTATTAGGAGATTATAAGACCGACCCTTAGTTTCGCTACTGTATACTGTGACTTTAGTAAGCGTGGGACTATATCAGGTTGGTGCACCGTGTACAGTACTAGTGCTGCCATCTATCCGCGGGCAAGAATAAACTTACCTGAGCGTGAGACTGGCGTGAATATCTCTCTAGGCTCTCCGGCAGTATCGTCGCACGTGGCAGATGTTCATTGATGTTTTTCGTTACTTCTTGGTCCAGCGTTGTAGGTTATTAACCTACTCTCTGGCATTTGTTTATATATTCTTTCTTTACCCTTACACACTAGTTATCGCACTTTCTACGATGTTGATGATGATTATTGTGTTGCTTTACGTCTCTATTATTGCATTCATGTTATTCTAGACGATGAGGACTGATCTATGGAGATGAAGGACAATTACAAAAAAACAAATGTGCCTTGTGCAGGATTTGTACTCACGTTCTTGGGTGATACGTTTAGGACCTGCGCCATAATCTCACAAGACACCAGGAAAATTAGTGACAGCATAAATGTGTAAGAACCCTCTTTGCGGGCACCAGTCACTACGAGAAGGGACCCACATTGAAACCTTATAAATCTGTTTGAACGCTATAATAGTTGAAAGTCTTACAAACCTAAAATATAGGCAACCCAAGACAACCTTACATATCCTTTCGTCACAGGCGAGGAATTCGTATAGCCAATCAGCGATCGGTATTTGCGCGCTATTGTCTCGGGCGTTTGCTGGTTGGCTACGAGTGCCTCGCCTGTGACGAAAGCATGTGTAAGGTTGTCTTGGTTTGTCTAAAGTTGTGTGAACCTGGCATTATTGAAGCGTATTCTGTATTATGCAACCTTTTCTATTCGTGGCTATGGGAAGCTAACTGGCAGAGTAGCAGGGTAGTGTGCAAGGGGTTCGAACCGAAGACAATAATGGCGCAGGAAGTCTATAGACCGAAACTCCCTAGTGGACAACTTCACGTGTTGAGATCCAATACAGAAGGGTGGCTATTCTGCAACGAGTGAAACAGAATGGGCGTAACACTACGTTAAGTAGCCGGCTTATTTATCGACGGTTATGAATCGGGCAATTTGGTTAATATTAGTATCTGTAGATCAAGCTGACCACTTACTTGCATTACTTGAACCGGGTTTCATCACAACTGCCATTGATGCCTCGCTGGACAACCGGCGTGTTGGTAACACGTGTTTCGGGTGACGTCACAACTGCATTGTTGCTCTCAGGTGTGATTCAAGCTAACCTGGAGGATGAGCGGGTATAATTTTTAAATTGCTCTAAAGCAATGTTTAGAGTTTAAAAGAACTTATAAATTAAAAATAAAATTTACAAATTTTCAACAAAAACATTTTTATTTCAAATCAGGCATTAGCTTAACCAAATGAGGTGTTTTTCTTTCTATCATTATATTCGTCCTTGTGTGACATGTATATTGACTTTCTCCATGGCAATAAACTTCAATATGAAACTTCAATCTTCAATATGAGAAACTTCAATCTGGATTGTCGGTGGCCGGAATCGAACAGGCAACCTCCAAAATTAGAACCCTCTACTGCATACATAGTATATGTTTGGATAATTGGTAATAAGTGCCTAAGAAAACAGTAAGCGGAAAAATCCACTATATTATGACTGAGTAAACGCCTAAAGGAAGTTTTCCGACAGTTATTCAAACGGTGGGAATCGAACCTGAAATTGTTTGAATACGAGTCTTCGCGTCTTATAGCACTGGACTTCAGCTTTTCGCTAGCGATGTATTTTTTACGAGAGTCTATGAGTTGGATTGTAAAAATATATATATGTAATATAACTATCTGACATGTAAATTGAGAAAGACAAAATATGGTTTATTGAGAATCTAGCCTTAGGTTTTCCCGCTGAGATATCTTTGGGAGAGCATTATTCCAAAATTGATCTGGGAATTTAACCAGTATTCTACTGCTGTACTGTTCAGTGTAAACCACTTCTCTTTACAAATTATGCTTTTGTTTTTTAAAGAAATAAAATGCGAATTTACGTTAATTTAAAATAAGAAATATATGTTAAAGTTTAGAGACTTTCACGGCCCGGAATAATACAAATCAAAGTGGATCGGGACATTTCGCCGCTTGGATATTTCAATATTTTTTCTTGACGTTTCGGCACAAACTTGTGAGATACGAAAATATATCATAATGTATCTATTTACTTCAATTTTTTACTAATAATTATTTCTCTCTGACATTAGTATATAGTAGTACCAGTTCGGCCGTCCAATGACTGCAGGGGATTTGTAATTATTTTCGAATACGTTTGTATCTATTCTTTTGACTGTGTGCAGTAGTTTGAATCGTCTGACCCGTACTTATGTTTTTGTGGAGGGTAACTACAACTCTATGATATCCAGTAGCACCGATTCATCCCTCGAGCACCCTTAAGTCTTTACCTAGCGAGGGGGAAATGGACGCACGCGTGCGTGGACTCAATAAAAACACACAAAAGAGGTGCGCTCAAGATTTTTCAACTTGTCAAAATAAAAATTTGAGAATGGGTTAACTGAAATACCCGTCTGCTACTATCGAAAGTAAAAACATTGATTTAGATTATGTCGCTTCTATAACGCTAGCGTTGATAGGGGACCTTCATATTTAAGTGTTGCGTAATTTTTTATTTGTGCTGTATATTTTATTTTTATTTGAGTTTTGAGTCATTGCATTATTGAAAATTCAAGGTAACAATTATATGATTATTTCTCGATTTGTATTTATACATTTTATATTGTGTGTAAAAATGTTCACTTTAGTTTTCGTAGATTATTCTTATTATTCTTATTCGTATTTCAATGTAAGCTAATGCTAACTCAATGCAAACTACCTACTTAAAATGCAAAGGCAGGATATAACACTTCAACAAGGCAAAATGGTACCACAGAGGATCGACTAAATCATATATTATTTATTCTCCAAATCTAAAAATTATAAAACACTAATGAGATTATATATCTCCACATTATTATCGAATTACTTCTATTTTCATTCTGTCAGAGCAAAATATTAGAAAGTGATTGGGTTTTCCAGTTGTCACTCATCTGTATTGACTCGCTTAATTATTTAAAATGTGAGGTTCGCCTATTAGGTTAAAATGTAAATATAATTAAATCGTTTTAGCTCCTGCTTCATTACCAGAAAGCATCAAGCATTATTTCAATACCTGTAAAATCAAATTGAATTTTTAATCTACGTATGTTTGTTAAAAATGAATACAAATACATTCAATCATAAAGATTGGTTTTTAGCAGAGTAGGCGTACATTTTTATATTGGCTTAAATAATAAATTATAATTGTGATGTCTAGTTGATGTCGATGTAAATGCAAATGAAAAAATAAATATATTCCACTGATACATGTACAAATAAAATATCGAGATATCATAGAATTCGTATTTACTTCTTTGATCGTATGGGTTAAACTATATTTATTGTGCATTCCCTCCATTCCGTGCGTTTTGGACCTGGGCACAACCGTATGCACATTGGAAAGTGCATTACCTATATAATAATTGGAAATATTGAAAATACAAGTACATACCGTATACAAACACAAATACAACTAATAAAAATACCAGATGTCCTTTTGCTACCGGTAAAAATCGATCGTTTTTTTTTTAGTACTGTATTCCTCACTTTCGTTTAATTTCAATCAGATTCGTGACATATTTAAATGACAGCATATAAAATCATTAACACTGCTAAGTATAAAGGGGGATTTTTTTTTCAAGATAATATTTCAGGATACTCACAACTATGGTATAAACAAGAGGTTAACGAAGTGTTAATCTAGTCTACGATAATAAGTATTTTCATTGATAGTTGGACGAGAACTGATTTATATTATCCACGTGTTAACTAAGGCCTGATGTTTTCAGCACTGGTAGTAGTCCGTGTTCTTCTACCCCTTGGTCCTTTTGATATCCAGGTCCATTTTTTGCGCCCCCCCCCCCCCCTAATTCGTTACCCTCTGGACAACCTTCTCCCCCCCCACTACGCTGTTCCTTATTTTCACATTTTTTATTTTTTAAATTTTAAAACAATGCCGCACAAAAATTACCGAGCCTGCTCCTTTGAAATCACGAACGGAGTTTGGATCTTAGTCCCTCGCAGACCGAGGTTGTAAATAGGTTTGATATTTCGTCACCACGTGTGCGGGTTACAGTTATACTATACTATACTTCGTTATCTGTTTTCATTGACGAGTGTGTTATTAAATATATACAAACTATTGCGCTTAGCTGTGTAATTTTTATCAGGGAATTATTGACAATTTATCATTAAAACAGTGGAATGTGTGTGTAGTTACTTTCCTTTGAACCTCAGTACATATTACATCAAATATTAATAAAAATTCTGCTATAATTTCCGTCAAAAATCTAAACTGCTTCAGAAAAAAAAAAAAAAAAAAACAGTGAATAAAGTTTATTTTCTACGAATTTTTCAAGTGATAAACTAAATTTCAAGGTTTTGTCGTCGAGAAACTCACGCGCATGTGATTTTAAAACCCATAATCGTTTGTGGTTTGCAATGATGTGCTTGACAGCGAGACAAGAGTGCAAGTGATGTCATACCCGTCTGATAACAGTGCATTGGAAGTTGACTGCTATTAGAAACAGTATCATATTTACAAACTTAATGGGCAATTAATTAGAATTATAAGTGTTGTGGTTAGGTTCGAAAATGCGTAACACAGAAATGCAACCTAATTATAAGGAGTGGTATATAAGTCTGTTGAGAATGTTGTCTTGAGGAATTGAGTGGAATAGCGTGATTTGAATAATTCTACTATTCAAAATGTGACAGTGCTCTGGTGGTTTCGTTGGAAACAAATAAACAACAATATCTTTGCGTTTGTGAACATATCCATACTAGGGCTATTATTAAGACGTACAATATTTTTTTGCAGGGTATTTAGATTTTGTCACTTTTTTAAAAACGTCTATTATTTTAAACAGCTTAACTAACCATGTATTGTCTGTATATCCGACAACTATCATTATAATGTATGTGAGATAACCACATAATAAAAATCATCATTATCTAACCTACAGTGCAAGTTTTCTACAAGTATTACAATTTTTGTTTAGAAAAAAGTTACGTTTATATAATAAAAATACCATTTTTAAATGTCTAGTACTTGACTAAACTGTTCTTAAAGCTTCAATACCTCGTCTGAAATGTGAAAGAAGACGTAGGCTATGTCGAAGTTTATAAACCACATTCGGTTTTAAAGAATTATTTTTGGAATATTCATAGACGTCGTTCATACAATTTGCCTGTATGTAAATTCACATGTTGGTTATGTTACCATAGCCGGATACAGTATCACAATTATCAATTGCAAGTAGGCTTATTTATATTCCGGCTTATTATTGGCCGAACACGGATACATGTTCCCACCCATAACAGTGTAATCAATACATAGGCGCAAAGGTGGGCAAAAAAATGTGTGATCGATTCTTGCGTGCACTTTGAGTCAAACATTTCGAAAACTATATTTAATATGACTCCAGTTTTGAAACACAGTTTTAGTTTTCGGACTTTTGTTTGGAATGTCCGTATGATATTTTTGTCTGAGTGATCCTGAGTGTGTTTTAACCCATGGATGCAGCGCTTGTTCATTGTTATCCGGCGAATACGTTTACACAAACACGTTTAGCTTGTATCAGGTCTCTATTATGAGATACTGTTACATAAAAATTAATTATTTTCTTTGTATTTACAACATGCATTTTGTACTACGTTCAACAGAATCATCGTGATATTCCATTTTAAGTAAATTATAGGGCACATTGTTGAAGAATAAGCTTGCAGACGGATTTCATCTGTATTTTATGTTTAATTTAATCCAATTTAAAAATAGTATTTGGTTTTACCTGATTCTACCTTAAACTATATTTATGTTACAAAAATCAATATTCACCTTTGTAGCAAAAGACCTAGTGGATTGTTTTAAAAAAACACCTCTTTATATAAGTGAATGGTTAAGATTTTAAGTAGTACCTAATTCCGAAAATAATGCTGGGACTCGGTTACTAAAAACCATACGGACCACGATTTTTTTTAGTATTCAATGACTTCAATAAAGCGTACAAAAATTACAATCCATATTAATTTGAGCTAGGTTACACGTTTTTCTAATTTAGCATTTACGTACCGAAACTCTTATTAATGAGGTAACCAAAACTAACTACTTAGACATAAATTGTAAAACCTTATCTGATTTCAAAAAATTAACACTACGTCAATATCGTTATTTCGTTAGCAAATTTTCATTCAAATATGTTTCAAATTAAATTTAACATTTGGTATCTTCCAACGTCCGTAGATCCAGATTCCATTTCAACATTTACGTATCCAGAAACTTTATCTCTCATCGACACAACAAAAAACACATCAAATGTAATATTTAATTTGAATAAAGTTTATTAATCCCCATAATAACCTAGGTGATCAATTTTTCATTACGTGCGACGTTTTCTTGGTTTTGTTTTCAAGATGGCTACGCGCGAAGTTCGAGACGTATCTTCTTTCTCTCTCTACCTGACGAGCGCCAGTTGCCCTCGGATTCCTTGAGAGCAAGACGCTATCTACAAGTTCTCTGCGAAGTTACGCTCAACGACGACTAGGCCATCGGAAAGTTGCCCGTCCTACCCGATCACCTGTCATCGATGACCACCGGCCATCAAACAACAAACAAGGTAAGTGTGAACGACATTCATTACTACTGTAAACAAAATTACTCAAACTAATAAATGTACGTAACTATTTAGGAAAACTAATGATTTATTTTCATAGTTTGTTATTAATTGGTATATATTTTTATAAATGCGGGAATATAAAAATCACGCACGTGTCATTAAAAAAAAAACAAGAACAATAAATCATGATTAATTTTTTTAAAGATATTCCAGCCGAAAAAATTGTCATATTACATATATTGAATTGCTTGAATAGTTGTACTATTTTTAAATGCGTTTAAAAAACTTGTTTTGACAAGTGGAGAACCATGAAAAAACGATCAAAGCAAAGTGGTCTGGAGTTAAAAAAAAAAACGCGGCGCGTAATAATAACAGGATTTTAATTAATTTCGCCGGTTGGCGCTAAATTATAGTACTTATAATTTTTAGAATTCAGTAAATTGTTTATACTTGTATCATCTACTTACTTAATTGCTAGCTTATGCATTAGGACATACTTACCTGTTCAAGAACAACAGAGGTTATTTCACAAATTGTGCATACATTTTTTAAAATATCTCTCACTAAAGTTATATATTTTATTGATATATATACATACATTTTGTTATCTCAATTATAAAGACTATGCTGATATACAATTAGGCCTACACATGTTATAAATAATCATCCCAAAGTTCGGGATGCACACCAATAAATTATGCCTAAAGATTTCAAGAACAGAGTGCCGGTACGTTAGCCAGAGCATCTGGGTTCGATCCCCGGTCGGGGCAAACTTTTGTTAGAATATACCTCCATACTTTAAAAAAACTCTTTTGTACGGGAAAACTTGTTGAATCATTAGAACATGCACAAGAAAATTACTTTACGTGTATGCTATTATTTTCCATTAACAACGTGATAGTTCATCAGTACATTTGTTAAATCTAATCATATTATCACCAAAAGGATACAAAATCTAATATATACAACTTAAAATGTATAATAAATGTATATAAACTTCAAAGTATTACTATTTTCAGAAGTCACAATTTTTTGTCTAATATATATTAAATATTAATTTCTTGGGGTATTATCCCGTGAGTTATTCTATAACTCACGCAGTTATTCTCATTCTATAACTCACGTGATAATACCCCAAGAAATAATTATTTAACATATAGCCGTGAGAATTTCAAGCTTAACATATATATATTTGTGTGGGTACTTCTGATCTTTTCCCTTTACTTTATACTTTACTGTGGATATAAATGTTGTGTTCTTCCAATACGTCTTTCACATTCAAGAAATGTCTGTGGAAGAGCGCAAAATAGATGGTTGTTTCCGACAAACAGTGCTTATTCGTCGAGTTGCGGATCTATCTGAGGAGTATTGTACGCATTACTTTGAAGCGCCTCCTACACTGTACTGGTTCCGTTTTTAATTGAAATTAACAAGATTTACTGGTGCGTGGATTTTAATTGAAGGTTTTAAACCAGAATTATATAAATATTATAATCATATAACATAGAGTTCTTGGATCAAAGATAAAATTAGGGAACGTCAAAGGTGCTGTCTACATCTTTTGTTATGGTCATATGCTGTGGACATGTTGCCATCTTTGGTATATTAGAATTAAAGAATTTATACCGAACTCGGTCTTATTTTGAACTGTTGCAATCTACTGGAAAATTATTGAAACCAAAGTCAATTAGGGTGGTTTTTAATTTTCAATGGATTCACGAACATCAACTATAATAACATTTTACTTTTAGAAAACACATTATTTTTTTGCAGGGTTTTTTTCTTTACCCTCAGTTGGTATATTCCTTTATTCCAAATGAAATGATCCAGTATAATTCTTATCGCAAATGTAATTTGTTGTATTTCCTTTTTCCTTTATTTTAATGGATTCTGTGACTATCTTAAGACCTATAGCCGTATGATATCTTAGAAGCTAACAACTTCCACTTAGGATCTACCGACCCTTCTTGATAAGAGCGCAAATTCAAGTTTTTATAATAGTTTCTTTCCGTTTTTAAGGTTTGGGCACAATTATTTAAAAATAAAACATTTCGGACGAATCAATGTAACCTTATTAAATTATATTTCAAGACTTGTGCAAGTGTGAACATTTGTTTGTTTGTTTGAGAGACAACTTATGGAGATCAGAGCGTTTAACAATCTTACGTTAAAACTCAAAAGAAAAAAACATCTTTCTGACAGGAATAGATTTATTGTCTTAAAGAAACTGTCGAATGCACCTGGGCTTGTTTAATACATTGTTATCTTATGTATACATTTGTTTCCTTACAGCCTAAAGGGAAATAAATATTCGAGATGAAAAAATCTATCAACATAATATCGTGCAAAACAATTGTGCCCATAAAATGGCAATGAAAGACAACAGCCTAAGACAAAGTCTCCAGTTTTTGTGGAGGAGTATATTATATTTTAACGACGTCTCGACTGCAAGATGCATACATGGTAATGGGGTTAGGTTAGGTTAAGGTAAGATCTTGCATCCAAGCAAGAGCGACCTAAGGCGCTGGTCTTGTTTCAATCAATATTCAAAAGACATTGATAACGTTCTATGTTTCATAATTATAATTGATGCGTTTATTTCCTTTTAGCCCTGAGGCGTTGGTTTTTATGCGGGACGCATACGGATATGTTAAGATCAAGATTCAGCTGGTATTTGTTTTTTATTTAATGAACAGTGAGATAGAATATGCAGAAGAGTGCCACAGCTAAAACAATAAACACCACTTTTGAATCCCAAGGAACTCAAAGTTAGGATTCATTTCTTAATGTTATCCGAGAGAACACGTAGCATTTGTATTTCGAGGTTTAAGTTTTTTTTTTCATTCATAAAGATTGTTGTATTTATTTTATTTTGATACAATTTGAATTTTGAAATTTGTTGAATTTGATATTTTTTTGATCGGTATTATATTTCGATTGTCTCCATTTTAGTTGCTTCCCGATTTGACAAAGTTTCTTAATTTTATTTTACCGTGCTACTAAATGATTTGATGATGATAATTCTTTTTGCTTATGTCTCTATTGTTGAAATCATGCTATTCGAGAGTATTAGGGGTGATAGATTAAAATAATAGACAACTACAAAAAAACCCATGCCGATTTCGGGGTTCGTACCCACCTTCATAGGTACCATAAACTTGTGACTTTCACACCATCCATACAAATACAACACCATAATCCACCACGGACGGCTCAATAACCATAAACCATTAATAATAATTGGCACTTTAGATGGTGGTTACAATTAACCTAAATCTTGATACAAAATATATATATTTCCTACACATTAACAACTTAACACTTCTTGGGAAATTAAACTGAATCATAAAACTAAACCATCAGAAAGCTGACCACATTTACTAACCACAATAATAATAATGGTAATGATGGTGATGATGATGAAGGTGGTGACGATAATGATGATGATCTAAAAGAGTCGTGCGCCCATCACGTTTACAGACGGCAATGAGAAGGTGTTAACATGAAGAAAGGTTTGCATATAAGCGTTGTTTTGCATTACTCATCCCATAATAATATCTCATTAAAATGTAATATCCGTCATGATGTTACTAAACATAACATGATACTGCTATTGTTTATTTCCAATATGATGCTACTGTGCTTCTAAAATTAACAGAAAAAACATGTTATGTTATTAAAACTCCGTAAAAAAAGTTTGCATGATGAAATTGTGAAAAAAATACATTTAATTTATTTGAAACACATTGTGGATGGCCAATTTATGTATCTATTCAAAATGATTATTCATAATTATGTTTACCTAAACAGATAATTTGAGCTGGCGTTGTGAAACCATTAGGGCATCATGTTGAAGATTCATCTGTAACAAAATATTGTCTTTACAGTCCCAGAAGATAACTCAATTCTTCTACGCATCACTAAAATTTCGACACACTCGAAAACAACAAAAATGCTACGTGAAAATTCACTCGCTTCGCTTGCTCCAAGTAAGACATGTTTTTATATTAGCTGTTGATATTATACTTCCATTTTATTAAGCCTTCACACATTGTTTCGGACAAGTATAAGGGGTAGAAATTTAGTTTCCACCTGCTACTTTAAGAAATAGGTGCATTATTTCCAGTCGGATTGTTCACGCATCCTAATAAAGTCTATGATTAACAAAAATGCATACAATGAGCTGGAGACTTATAAGGTAATCACCGCATTTTCATGCTTTAAATTTCTTTAGAGTATTCCTTCCGTATCGCTAAGCTTATTAAGGGAGGTAATTATCAGGAAAATATCTTCATGACTTCCAGAAATAATGGTGAACAAAGACGTTTTATAATGTACAGATGAATACTTAACGTGTTTGTAAGATTCATGTTTTAGTCGATGTTTCATCGTAGAGGAAATTTGAATCGATATAGGAATATATTGTTTGCTGTTTTTAAGGAAACCAAACTAAAATAACAACAAAGACTGTGCTGTGATACAAAGTCATCATTAATTTTTCTTGAATAATAGCAATTTCAAAGAAGTAAACAAGCAAGTAGGGTTGTTCATTCGATGAGCAATAGGAGGTAATCAGCTTTGTAGCATAGGTGTTGAGGCTGACAATGCGGCATAACGCAGACAAACTGTTTGGTGAAGAAAGGTATAACCTCTCTCTCCCCCTTGCTCTCCCCCCCCCCCCCCCCCACAATAAAAAAAAAACACCCAACCTTGTGACGTGTAAAGGAAAACATACATCAACTACAAAAATCGACAGACTTTCAGATGAAACGAAAATACAGAATATAATTAATTACCTTTATTCTTGTCGTGCAAGAATTAATGATAAAATATGTCAGGCTATTTGCCTATAACCTTAAGACGTACATTTACTTTAGCTATACACACTGTAAACACAACGGCAAATATATTGAACTGGTGTTCCATTGTATGAGCTTCATACAAAGGCTTCTTCAATACTGAATCGGTATTCGTGCCGATGTTAATTCAATAAAAATACTACTGCTGGGTAGTAAATTTCTTGCTAACAAACAGTAAATTTATTTTCTCTTTACATAAATGTCGTACAAAATTGCAAATAAATAATATTGTAATGGACGCTCAACGCGCGTTCGTCGAACGTGTCAATAGCTGCGTGTATGCAATAAACTCAGTTCACTCCATAGGCCGGTCTTGCACGCGGTCGTACAATCCGCAAACGCGAACACCGAGATTTCTAAACACGTTTTTTCTTTTTTACATCGTCGAACGGTTTATCTTATTCGAAGGCGGCAAGTTGTTGGGTTCAAGATACTTTACATTAGGGTGGGTCATGTTTGTGTATGTGTGTGTCTGTGTGTGAGAGCGCGTTCTAAAAATTGCCTCAACATTTTCATTTTTGGCAAGTACTATCGCGGGCTCGGTCAATGACCGATCGAACTACTGATTCTATTTTTGAAATCATTTTCAAGTGCACCAAGCTGTGGGTTTTTTTGGGGTATTTTTCTGGCGACTGTTTCTTTTAATAGATCCGTCTGCCTTTGAGCACAAAGAATATGTGCCCTTCGTACTTCGCTTATGGCTAATACATAAAGAACGGAGATGCACATACTGCAAGAAAAACATTAATATTTCAAAGTTGCTTCCTGCTATTAATTAAAATATGTGTAAATGTCAGGTTTGAACACAAAGGCTTACATGCAAATGTGTTGCGTAGAGGGACTGAGACAAAGTTGTGTATTTTGACATAAAGTTGGTGAACAATGTATAAAATACTGCAGGGATAGTGAAGAATAAATCGATGAAATTATAAAATTTCAATTATGTTGAAAAAATTATAAACTGGCGTCGGTACAAAAAATCATACGAATAAAATATGTTTGCTTTGTATGTTCTTCACACTTTCATCGTTTTAAAGCATTGTTAAAAAGTAAACAAACAATTTGGTACGTCTATACAGCGTAATATGTTCTCTGTGTACCGGAGTTTGAGGCTATACACATAATGAAAAGATATAAGAATAACACAGAATGCAAATTATTTGTTGTGTATCATTTCTGATAGTTTGTAATTGTTCATATGCCGCTATAAAAACAATAACGTGGCTTAAATGTTTTTAACCATAATTATAAACTTTTACAGTTTTGATAATAATAGTCATATAATTTAAAACTATCTATTAATTGAAGTGGCTGGCTATTGCGAGAAATATTTAGCATCTGACATGAGAGGTTGTTGCTCTTATAGAAAGCAGTTCCTAGTACCACAGTCATAATAAACATATGCACTCCATGCGTCGAAGTCTGCAAAGCTAAACCACAAATACATTTCGTGAACTATTTACATTCCAAAATGCATATCATTTATACGTAATGAACATAAACACATTTCATATTGATAAAAAAATTAAATTAATGATTTTAAAAAATTCTTGTTAAAGGAGTTAAAAATAACCTTTAGCAATAACGTGTGTTTCTTCATAAGGTTCATGAACCTTGTAAATTTGTAGCGATGGATACAAAAATCAACTAAAAAAATAAAAGAAATAAAATCAAATAAAAATCCGTTTTTAAGTTTTCATTTTTTGCTACATGTGGTCGCCAACAATTTCACGAATTCAATTTCTTTCTATATAGCTTACAATAGGACCTAAAACACGAAGTTAAACTGTCAATTATTTTAACTTGTTTACATAAACATAGATGAAAATGACCATCAATATTTATAACAACTAAAAACATACATTTAAATTGAATGTTAATGAAATACTGGGTAATATGTTGTTGTTGTTTATAAATGAGGAACGGCTCTGGATGAATATACCATTCAAGAATATTAATTGAGGCTACCGCTATAAATATGTTCAAATACAAATCAATTACATATTTATATGTATTGTCTACCCTCTCAGTTACAAGAACTGATTTCAGTAGGGGACACTATAAATAAATAAAAAAATAAATTCACATTTAGAGTCTACCCACTCAGTAACAAGACACGTTCATTATCCCATTAATTATGTGCCTCATTGCTACAACTCCAAAGTCACCGTTTACATAATTATGCCAGCCAGGATCATTCAGATAGATTTAAGTCAATTCCAAAAGTTCAAACATCTCAACTTGAACCGGGAATCGAACCCGCTATCTTCTACATTGGAAGCAGGAATAAACCTTTAAAACCAATGAGTAACGCAATGTTGTTTGTTGATTCTTGTTTCAGGCAAGTATATTTTCATGTCTTGCATATAAACAATATCATTTCAAATGTTTTGTTGATTATATCGTAAAGTGTTGATGCCAAATTGTGTGTGTATTTGTATTTCTTGTGTACAAATAGCTATTTTTTTAATTCCCGTTTGTGATTCGATCGGCAGATGTTTAGACATCTTCACAAGTAGACATTTTGTTAAAATTCCAGAACCAATACCCGCAGGTTTGTTCGATATTTATTAGATAAGCAATTTTTTGTTATGAAGAACTTTAGTTGTATACGAGTTTTTTTTTACAATTAATTTTGTATGCGAGTATTGAAAATAGCTTCACTGTTAGAATGCTCTGAAACATTCAGATAGGAGCAGAGCAGACTTCAGGCTTGATGTTTTCTATAACCCAACATATTACCGCTACCATTATTTTTACAACACTGTTAAAATAAATAATCGAAAACTAAATCGGTTAATACTTTGTGATACAGTTTTCCATTCAAGCTGCAACTTGCTTTGAAGTAAATCCATATTTGAGTAGAAAATACAATTTTTAAACTTGTAATTATAAACTTATAATTATTAAAAATGACCACAATGTTTTAAAATTACACACATACATTCGTGATCGACGATCGTAAATAATCTTTACTTGCCGTTTTTGGTAACTGGTACGTTTCAACTATACCTATTATGTACCAGTAATGTACACAAATAAGTAGTACGTGTTATCACTTAACACTTAAACCGTTTATTATATACTAAGCACTTGCTGCTCCATGAAGTTAAAGTATAATGAGACCCGGTATGTAGACAATGCATTTTTGCACTTTCTTATCTTATCCCAATATTAACTGTCATTTGAGGAGCGAACTTTCAAAACGCAACATGTCCACCGAGTTCACATGTATGAACATACCTGTGTGACATACCACAGATTTTGAGATACTTACGTAAATTTAACAGGGGCTGTCATTCGTAAATTACGTAATTTCAAACAAAAAATCGATTTGTAAGAAAACCTGAGTATATTTATTTAATTTGATTCCTTCCAATTAATATCAATTACGTCTTCTTTAAGCGTATATATAAACAAACCTGCGTGACATACCACAGATTTTGATTTAATTGCGGAAGTTTGACGGGCTGACATTATAAACTACTTAATTTCACACATAGTAGGATTTGTTAGAGAACCTGAGTACATTCATTGAATTTTATTTCTTATAAATAATCTCAAATACGCCTCCTTTGTATATTAAAACATGCATAACACAGACTCTCCCTTTAAATAAAGCTAATTGATCAAATACATCACATTCTTATTATACAGGTAATGTTAGCGTGAATGTAAATATACACCATGATATACCGAACGAAATTGGTTTCGTAAACTTTGTCCCCTTTGCCCCCCTTGCCATTCCAACCCCTACCGTAAACCCTTCTGTAATCTTGTAATGTCATTTGACTAGCATAGCACTCGAACATGGACAATTAGGACTACACCTTTCGACTGTACATAGGTCCTTTGAGGTTTAACCACATTTACGATATAAATCACATTATACATAAAATGCACAGTGCTAATTGTTATTATTACCAATTGTAGTTTTTATATTTGACATATTGTTATTTGTTTTGTCGTTGTTTTCGTTAATATTATAATTATGTGTTTTGTTATTGTGGTTTTGCTGATGCGCCCTAATTGAATTACAACAGTGACAGGATCATAGAAAAAATACAATTGCCGAAACCGTAAAATTATTTACATTAATAACAATTACTTTTACTATTCATGTATTAACAATATTTATTATCTTAAGCCTTCCTCTACGTTTGTTGTGTGAATGGAATTAACGTGGAAGACATTTTTAAATCAAAGATTTATTTTCATAATGTGCAATACTAAAAAATTAATAACACACACCAGGACTCATTAACCGGAAGATGATAATATAAGTAAAAAGTTCGGAGAAACACTGTTAAAACATTACACGCACTACTCACCCACTGCGTTATATTTCGGCAACATCCGTCGCAATCCTCAGTTGCCTCGCGTCTGAGGATGGCTACGGATGTTGCCGAAATATAACGCAGTGGGTGAGTAGTGCGTGTAATTTTTTAGCCATGTTTGTCCGAACCTTTTACTTACACTAAAAAATTAAATACAGCCAAAACGAAACGTGTTATATTTTACAGTTTACATGATCGAAAGTGTTGAGCATGCGCTCAAATAGTGCGTCTAATGCATCGGGACATACCAGACTGCGCAAGGAGTCACATTTGCATGATGGGTGAAAGACCGAGCTCTAATTAATGGTGGAAATTTAACGCTCAGCAAACCAGAGAACATTATTTTGATCTACGTTGATATACCTAATTTTTTTCAGGGTCGCTTTATTTGAAACCAAATTGTTTGTAAGAGCTGAACTCTGAATAGGAGTATAACTAAATATAGGTGATAAGTTTAATACATCTATATTTTATATATGTATGTGATAAATGTCACAATTTCGCTGTGTTTAATCACGTTTTCCAGGAATCTTTCCTTATTAGCTGGAATCCTACTTGGGGGGTTCAGGGTGGGGTGGGGGGGGGGGGGGGGGGTATTTATGATGGCTCTACAAATATAGCTCGTTTTGTTAGGAATGTTTGATAAATACAACCCACTTAATGCAATAATATCAACAGTAATGCTTTTTGGGGGATTCTGTACTGTAATCAATATAATATCTTTGGGGGATGACATCGCCCTTCCCCCCCCCCCCCCCTCCCCCCAATGGAGCCACTGGTAATATAGCGTGGACTCATACGATCGAGTGATGCACTGTTGCTGTATCAAGAGTAATTATGAACCTAATAATAACATTATCGATGACAATTCGTTAGTTATTTGGCTACAGATTAGTGCGGCATTGGCTGTGGTCTAACTCACTTAACTCACTTAAGGCTATGATGCTATAATGCGCGGATGGTGGCACATTTTCGACACTATGCGGATTGTAAGTCGAGCGTGACTGAAGGAATGTGAGAGCCTTATTAATTGTACGCTAGGCGAATAAAAAAAATGGAAAATTACACTTTTTGCGTTTAGAAAAATATTTTCACTCGATAACTTCCCCATTTACCCGTTGATGAGCCGTGGTTTAAAATATTGATAATATTATTTAACAACAATAATTATAATGCCCAATAATACCCACTTTGAATAATCATGTGAAAAGGGATATTATTAATATGCTTACATTATACAAGTTACAGTATTAATCATTAATATATCTATTCAAATTTGACGTTAAAAAATTCGCACTACCTAAAGTATCCATCTCACGAATGACAAAAAAGATGAAACTGAATTAATTTTGACGTCAATGGATTTTTATTTTTTCATTTGCGCTCTATTCAAAATTAAAACCGGTATAATTTGATTTTGAAAAATTATCTTGCATGCACATACGTATACTACAGTTTACTAGTGCGGTGGAAAAAAAAAACAGCTTACAAATTCATGCATTAGTCTTGAGTTGGCGAGTCACATGCACACATAGAAATAGCAACATTAGCGCCCCTGCTTGTCACTTATAAATGGAACCAGTTCTTAAATCTAATACCTCAGTTGAGTGATTGGTGTTATAAAGATTCTTTTAAGCTATTGCGTCTAATCGGATTGGACGTTTTCGTAGGGGTTAGAGTCAGTTGTACGCAAAGGAGAGTTTGCCAGTGATAAATACCTCTTTTCCGTGTCAGACGGAATGAGCACTTTCTTATCAAATATAATATGGAAAAGATAAATGTTTACGTTATACCATACTGACCAATGACAATTAACCTCGACTCAGATGCGTGATTCGAGGCACTAACACAGCAGCTAATGTTTCCAGAACGTATTATATCATGCTTTAGCGGTGTTCCACGTTATTTTTAAGCTTTATTATTCATGCTAAAAGGCTTTATAACGAATGTTTTTAATTTAAAATTCGAAAGAATAAATCGTTTTTTAGTGTTTTTATACTGTAACATAGGCGCTATTGTTGTCTAAAAGTCTTAAGAAATAAGAAATTATAGAAGATGTAAAACTTCTTTAGGGCGAGGAAACGCTACTTTGTCTTGTCATTGTAGGCCTATGTTCGTTCATACAACTACAGGGTGTGGGAAATTCAATACTCGTCTCGTTCGCACGCAAAGAGATACAACAGGAATATCCTGATGACAATCCATGCAAGTTAGTGATAACTTAACATTCTACAAGCGTGTATACGAAATGTTAGTTGTATTAAATGTGTAATATTAAATTAAAGAATTAATATTCAAGAACACGAAACATTATTATGTATTTTAAATAATATCCTGAATGTCACTTTCCAGTGTATGTTTATATTTACTGTAATTATGCATCGAATTATTAAAATAAAATTTACTTTATCCCATGTTCGAGCAGATTTTCATATCACCTCCCATTCACAATAGTATTACGAGGATTAATATTACTAATAATTATTAATTATTAATTAATATAAATAAGGTGACTGTTAATTCACTCAGATTGAACCCACAGTGGTTTCAGTGTGTCTCCACTCACAGTCAGCTTGATAATGAATGACAGCTTAACCGAAACGACAGTGCACATAAAGGGTGGTTTATTCCTTAACTATGTGTTTCATCTTTACTGGGCCGCGAAAATCTACATGATTAATGAAATTTATTGAAAATCTTCATAATTTACATTTATTAAATTCTATGTTTTTAAGAACCGCTTTAAGATGACGAAACGTGCAGTAGTCTATGATAGTTCGGAAGGGTGATAGAGTTACTATACTAACTACGGAGTGAAGCCCAGCTTCTCTGATGCCGTATAAGAGAAACGTCTAAAAAGTATAAAATCTAACGCGAAAAAATACATTGTTGCAACAATAATTTACAATGTGATTGTAACGTCAAGTGTTGTTTACCAGAACCCATCTTAGCTAGGTGAATGAACAAACAAAGAATGCGTGCGGCATTGCAACAATGTCATAATATTAATGTTTACAAAACGGTACGTTATTAAAGATATCATACCCGAAGCTTATCAGGCAATTCAATTCAAGGTCTATGATATTACGATGTAGAGCGAAAGTGATGTTTTTAATTTGCGAACGTATCATAACGGATGTGTTTTCCTCTCTGTCGTGTAAATCACTTGTTAGTTGTGAGGTGACTGCATCTAGGTAGGGAACGCTGCACGATAAAGCGGCTTGGCTGCCTCACGTAACTTCTCATGTCACGAGCATGTGAGCTGAGAGGCACTCTGTAAAATCAAACCCTATAACTTTCAAAAAATGTATTAAATAATTATTACTCTTATTGTTATTATTAGTCATAAATCACTTATAACAATAAGAAATAAAAGAGTTTAATTCAGAAAATTCCAATTATTTGATCACAGTCACTAAAATATAATTTTTTATATGTCCCATAAATATGATTCAGTTTCACTATGATAATAACCACTGGATTTCAATTTTAATCAATTTTCATTTATTTTCATAGAGGCAATCACGATTTATAGTGTTCTACAAACTTTTCTTACAAATTACCATGGTAGTGCGTATACTGTGTTGCACATCGACAATTGCGTACGTATTACAGGTACGTGATTTCTCATGACCGAATCTATTGTTATTTCTTTGTATAGCCACCTCCACATCTTTCACGATCGCTTCGCAATCCCAACCATCATCATTATAGTGACTGTGTAGTAACTCATGCATGATCCTTATCATATCCAATGACATCGCCTTTATGTCTCGCTAGTATGTCATTGTACGACTTGCACAAGTCTACTGCACAAGTCTACGAAACACTTAATGCTTGCTGGCTTGCTTGCTTACAAGCATTATTTTTATTGGCAATGAAACAAAACAAATGTATTTTGCTGTTATAACTTACAAGTCTTAAATCATTATCCAGACGTCGGACGCGAACATGTCTGCGAGCTGTTGTTTTATTTCTGTCCGTATATCAATATTTGTATGCAGTTCTCGTCGTGACTAGTTTAGTGTTGTTTACGGACGATTCTTCATTTTATGTCGCATGGAAGTGAAAAGTATAAGTTACACATTAAAACCGTTAACAATATGCACGTATGATATGATGTACTCATCTGTTATTTTGTCACTGTGTTTTAATGTTTAGTGTTCGGTAAAAACGTTTCACACAATGAATGTTTCCGTGTTGCGCCCTGCTGTTCATTATTAGTGGGATTGTGATTGATAGAGACCTGAATGGTATCTGTCTGTCTGTCTACGCGGTATTTCTGTCCGAGGTGTTGTTGGTTTTAGTGCTGTCACCGAAAATACTTTATTTTAGAAAAGTGTGTTTTAGTTATAATGAAAATAGTTTGTATATAAGTTAATTAAATGGCCTACACGGAGATTATTATGTTTAATATCCACCACGTATAATGACAATTCAAGACAGGTAAAACGAAGAATGTTAATCATTTAGGTGACAACATACAGACAAATAAATCTATAAACAAATGTTTTTAATATAGTTCATAGCTGCTCACAGCTGACATGAAACTTATAGCTTCCACATCTTCTTACATATTTGTGTATTTCTAGAGATAGCATATAAAATGTCTTACTTTTTTCAAAATAATCTATATTTGTGATGTATATGATCTGTTTTGTTTTTTGTATTATACGAAATTCAGTAAATAAATAAATAAAATATATATATATATAAAAAAAATATATATAAATATACGAGAATAAT
The DNA here is from genome assembly GCA_945910005.1 of Isoperla grammatica. Lineage (NCBI taxonomy): Eukaryota > Metazoa > Arthropoda > Insecta > Plecoptera > Perlodidae > Isoperla > Isoperla grammatica. Next base: position 12,403,643 of record OX246746.1, read on the forward strand.
TTAACGCCTAGTTAAATAGTTATAAATACTTATTTGCTGGACTTATCAGAATGCGTACTTTGATCTATCGTCTGGCTACCCACTGTGTGATCTGCGTGGTATATTTATGTCGCTTTTGGGGACAGGAAGGCTATAATCAGAAGTAATAGCTTCCACTTGCATACCAGAGATAAAACTTCTATTTCTAGTGACATCGACATCATTTTATGAAAACAGAAGCTTTTCCCTATAAAATTTCATTTCTGACAAGTGTGCAAACACCGCGTTGGGATTGTTTGAAATGGGCGAAATTTGATTGAATTATCTTGTGTGTTTCTGATGACATTTTCTGATATAAAAACCTGTCAAGCCATTTTCGAGTTCCGACATTGTGTATTAACTTCTCCCGCTACTCGCCAGGGGCGCTCGCTACGATTGGTGACGAAACCATTCAAGCATTCCGCTGTCAATTGATCATAGAATACTTTTATACGTACAGTTTAACGCAGGAAATTTATCGTGCTCTGTTTATTAGAACTCGGGTGGATTCGAGTCTACAATATATTACTTTATAGTCTAGGGCCATTAAATAATTAGGATAAACTGCACAATATTGAATAAAAATCACGTATTTCATATCTAATTGGTTTAGAGAAATCAATTATCGTGGTTTGGTTTGGGGATCGGTTTCTGCGCTTGCGGCTGAATATTCTAACACGAAATTGGTTTTTTATTACCATTTATAGATCAATTTATTAACTTAATTTCAAATCCACCTGGAAGTAAAACAGTGTTTAACCTATAATGTTTTAACTAAGACATAACCTAGACCTAACAACCCACATGTAGACTTTTCTTGATAATTGAACATCTCGAGTTATTTATATTACTAATACACATTAAATTACTAAATAATAATATGTTAATATATTACCAATGGTCAACAATGTAATTCTAGCACCTGTTATAATAAGGTAAACACAAATTGTTGACTGTCGAAAAGTAAACTCAAAAAACATGTTTTAAAAATTGAAATTTACTAACATTCAACTTTGTAAGAACTAAACGACGGCTTAACAAATATTCAAATATTTTAATCTTTACGATTGTTATTTTGGAAGCCAATTAATAAAGTAATACGTCGTTGCGTTTCCTAATGCCAACCGTAATGAATATGCAATATTTGAAATTAACCTATAGTTTTAAGTTGTTATGAAACGCAATGTTGGTTAGTAGTAGTGAGGTCTCGTTTGTAAGATATTACTGAAAACCTCTGATATTGTGCGGATATATTTGAGACGAGTTTCTTGAAACATTCGAGTGGCATATATATATATTGTAAACTATCTACTTTGTATCGAAGCATAGAGGATGTCAGATCGGCATCTGCTCGGAACACTGAACAGAGCTCCGGCTAACCCACAAGGTCTACAGAGGAAGTCAGCTGTGACTAGAGGAACTTTACGAAACAAAATGGCTGCATAGAAATAGCCAAATAGGGGGACAAGTAGGCGTTGTACAGGAAATGGTAAACAAGGGGCGGGGGAAAAAGGTGGAAAGAAGTAAAATAAAATGAGTGGGGGTAAAACGAACGAATGTGAGCGAACGTCTTATCAAAGAAGGTCTTTAACTGGTGTTTAGTCCAAGTGGAGGCGGCTTAAAAGTGCGGTTTTATTGCCGAAAGAATATACGTTCGTAAATTAATATTATCTTCTTGTTATAAAACGTGCAACATATTATCTTAACATTATATTTTAGTGAATAAAGACACGTGTTAGTTTAAGCGTCGCGACGGTTGAAGTTCTTTGGTTCGCCTTCAACGGATTTTTATTCGAAGGTAGGAAATATGGGGGTGGTATGTTGGTTTGACAACTAATTTACTTGCCCAGTTGTCTGCTTACTAAGAACTTTTACCGTTATTCCTATAATGGGCTTTAAAATAATACTAATTCATCGTAGGTATACCTGTTATAGTTGTTTTGCGTTTGTTGTAACTTATAGATACGGTACCCTGATTCGGTAGCTTATGGGTTCGATTCCAAGCATCACTAATACTTATTTGAAATGTTTTTAGGTTTTCCTACAATAACAATAGAATGGATTTTAATCTATCATAGGTTTAAATCCGTTTGCTTACGGATTCAATGCTGTCTGTTGGGTTAGACGCTGGGGTATTTAGATAGATGGAATAACGGGTGTTGATGTCTTCTTAATAAAAGTATTCGCGTACAAAGTTTAATGTGCCCTATTATGTTATATACATGTATGTTTATCTTTAATGCATGATAGACTAGCGATTGAAACTTATCGCTTTGTTCTTAAACAATTGTGTTACATTTTTTACCGATGATGTAGAAGGCTGTGACAATAGAAGGTGTTAAGAACGATGGGTTATTAAGTCAAATGCTAAACGTGGAGCGGAGGTGGTCCTAACCTGCGGTGAGGATCTGTATAGCATTGAATGGAAACAGGGACGAAATCTTAGGCTATACTGGCCAGTAGGCTAGATTAGTATTTATATAAAACATATAATATTATTCAATGATATTCTGAACTTTGTATCTGTCATCTCTTAGAAGTCAATGTAAATTACACCTATAGCAAACTGGAGTGTTTTATTTTTCCCCCAATTAGGCAAACAATGTTACAAGCAAAACATTCTACTTTATAATGAATTTAAATTACTCACTCAAGCTTTTTATGAGGCTTGAAATGAAGTCACCGAAAATGCTGCGTACCTTGTACATTTTAGTGCTTCCATTCTTTGTAACATCATCAAGTTCCTTGTAGGAATAAAGAAGTTGTATTTGCTAGACCACCTACAATAGGTTTTTATTTTCTCCTTATACTTTCTTGCACAGTTTTTAGATTTCTTTCGCGTATTTTCAGCCACTTACTTTAAAGGTTGTAATATTTTCAATCTCCCCCCCCCCCCCCCCCTTTCTTTCCGACCGGCCCACCCTTTAACTCGTCTCTCATTTTTAACCCTTTTCGTTCCATTAAGTTTCCTCTTGAAAAACAACCCCACCCCATCCCACCTCCCACCCCTGCCATCGCCCTTAAAAACTTCAGACGCCAAATTATTTTTCCTACTTCTTCCATTTTTCACCCCTTACATTCATCTTATTCCCATAGCATCCTCTCTTAGCTAAAGTAAAAATCATCAAAGTTTGTCACCAATCATAAAAGTTAAATATTAAACTCGCTGTATAAATTAACAACAAATTACAATCGAGCCGAAATTATTTGTTTATAAAAGAATATGTTAAGAAGTTGCGAACATGATGTAAGTTTTATCTTCCACCTTGCGAAATAAGGATGGAAATAAGTGCAGCATAAATTGTCTGCGTTTTTTCGCCGTTATACGAAACGGTGCACTAACGCGTAACGGTCGCTAAAGTCAATATCTTTCCCTGTTACCGACTGTTTTCATACCAATCAAACTTAAGAAGACATAATTTAGAAGTAATTGTCCGTACTTTGTTTACTTCATTTCTATGGAATGACGTTTTCTTTCACCGTTATAAAGTGTACCTTAACGCAAAAAAAATTAGCATTTTCGTACAGGTGAATGAAAACATTTGTATGCTGAAAACCGTTACAGATTATTGTTGACAACTTGTCATGGCAATTGGCTTGGAAAGAAGTTAATAGTATCCGAGACGGTTTATTTAGTTCACAAGTTTTTATAAGCGCATTGTTCGGACAGAAACTTGAAATAGCGGATTGTTTAATAAAAGAAGGTTTTTGATTACTTTAAAGGTTTTTTTTGGAGTATTATTGCTTTTGGCTAGCTTTGTTTTTCATTGCTGACAAATTTATAGATTTTCTTCATACACGGCACAATATAAAAACAATGAACAGGATATGATATTTATTATTTTTTATCATGACCACTTGTATTACAAATTGTTACTATCTCAAAACTGAATTGGCATTATGATTGGCCGGTATTATGACGGCCCACTAAAAATTTAGTCCAGGGCTAACTTCTTTTCCCCCACGGGGAAAACTTTTTTTCTTTGCCAAAGAGAAAACAAGTAAGTCTTGTCCGGGGTTAAAAAACTATGAACTAACTTAAATAAATAAATGGTATAATTTTTCACAAACCACACTTTAAACTATGTAGTTAGCAATGGTGAATTTCGTTGTTATTATTCTAGTTTGCGTATTTATAATTAAAACCAATGAAAATGTAGATTTAAAAGGGACCGAATAGCGTACTTGTATTTCCATATTATAAACTACTAATTTCCATTGTTATAGCTAAACTAAATCACATTTAATTATGTTGTCTTCAGAACTAATTTCATTTTTGATTTTCCCCTTTTTTAGAAAAGAGAACTTTTTCCAATTAAAACTGTTACTGCAAGCTCTTGTAGAAGGTTTCACTGTATCCTGATAAAAACGGGGTCTAATGAACCGAGCTGTTTGCACGAATACTCGTCACACTGTAAAAAAAGAAAAAGAGCTCTGAAAATAATATCTCTGAGAAGCTGACAGTTCCTACAGCTCTCACTGTGAGTCCTGTCACAGTCTTCATTTGTAGATATCTTGGTTCTCCTCATTTCAGCCAAAACAGAAGGTCATGTCTTGGAACCTTCTAACAGAACACATTCATTTATTAGATTTTGACTATATTTCTAATTTGGATTCACTGCATGTACTGAAAGATAATTCTATATTTTCCTTAAAGTAAACAAAATATTTTGGAAAAGATTTAGCAATAATTGCTCATTTAGGCAATACACAATACACTTGTATCGCAATCCAGGGGTTGGTTCATACCATTGGAGCTAAAAACAAGCAGTATTGAAACCAATTTCGATGAGATTTTGAACAATTCTTAATTGTTTTCTATCACCATCTAACCATTACACAATATTATTGTAACCTCAAAGAATGAATACAAACTGTCTTTCACTGTCTGTAATAGGAAAACTTTATCAATCGATTCGTACATTCACACAAAACAAAAACAACTATCTGTGTCGACAATATACTATTTCTCTCATATCGTTGACGAACGGGATGATAATATATGTATTTCTATGTAAACATATGTGCTACGTGTTATCGATGTACAATATATATTGAATTACGAATATTACTTGAGTTCAATTAGAGATTTCAAGTCAATTAAGGTACCTACGATGAAATCCTTACTCGTATTTACTCACTTATTTCTCACACAATCCATCGGCTCTTGTCTTTGCGTGCGTCTCCTATAATAGAAACGTAGAATGGAGGGGGGAGAGGGGAGAGGTAGGGGGGGGGGGGTCAAGGCTACAAGGCACTATTTACTACGGAACCCTCTGTCTTTGGGAAGGTGTTAAAGTGTCAGTCGATAATTTGCGGAGAGAGTAACAAGGAACTCCGCCTTATGTATATATAATGCAGGATATTGGAGGCGAGACCACAACAGAAGTTTTGTTTATACCGTTCATATCGGATTGGAGATGTTTTATTAACGAAAACGACAACAACAACGACGACAACGACAACGACAACGACAACGACAACGACAACGACAACGACAACGACAACGACAACGACAACGACAACGACAACGACAACTCTTTATTCCGTTAGAGATTGTCACACCATAACTGCAACAGTGTCACCTCCAGAATCCTAGTTTTATCGACATTCATACTTACACATTCAATACTCATACACACACTCCTACTCATACATTCATAGTCATACAAGAACTTCTACTCATACATTCATACTCATACACGAATACACACACTCATACTCTAACACAAATAGACACACTCATACTCATCTAAACTTTAAGAACGTATTGATTTCTTCCAATTACTTTGGTGTTTACTTAAATGCTCCACATAAATATGTCAGTAAAATTAAAATTAAAAAAACTGATCGGGTCATTTTGTCACGGCGTTGGTACTTACTTGTTGTTCAATGTTATTGACATTAATCCGGGCCACGAAAGCCTAAGCCCAGTATTATGAACACCTAATAAAGAGGTGATAAGCTATTAGGTGGATTTTATGGCTTCTGATTAGTGGTATATCCATGGTGAAAGCAAGTTCTTCTGATTTTCATATATTAGCTGCTCGTAATACTGTCCCTAAGTGTTTTAGTATAATTATATACATGGTTTTTCTTTTACTAAATGCATTTTCCATGTTTTCAGAACACTTATTTCTAATAAACTCAAAGTGAAATGTAAGTGAACATCGAAAAAGAATTGGGTTTGAATCTGTGGCGTAGGTACGAATAGGGTAGATACGTCTTCCGGGAGCCCCGGGTCTTTTCGCGACCCCCTTGTAGACGGTAGGAAGGGCACTGCAATCAAAACAAATCATGTTATCTAAGCAATGTCCTTGAAATGTTGAGACCCTACAATATTGGTTCTCTATGAACGCATTACTGGGGTGCTCAAGTTGAGATCGTGTAATATTTTACAACTTTAATTGTTTCGGAAATATCTATCTTAAAATATATAAAAAAAAACACTGTTGGTTCTTGGAGAATGAAAGGAAGGGGTCACTAAAGTGATTGCTCGAGGGGGTTTTCAAGTCTCGTTGCGGTACTGCTGGGAAACGACCACTGAATATCTGGATGAGTACAGTACTGTAATGTATACTGGACACAGTTCCCGCAAACATTACATATAAGCTGAGTGCCTCTTATTTATTACAACAATCGTTAACTATATTTATTATTATTATCCCTACATCTCTATCTCAATAACCCTAGACTAAGACTAAGGTGCGGTCTTACAATGTCCCAATAACTACTTATTCGTCGAATAGCTTGTTGTCTCCATGGCAACGACCAATCAAAACCCTTGAAATCCTCCAAATAGCTTAATTGCTACAAACAACTTTCTTATTAGGAGGTTGTGAGACCGGCCCTTAGAATAAAATAATTTAATGAGATAAACCCTATGACTAAATAAAAACGAATTCTTACCTTCAGTAAGATATCAAAACTTACAAAAAAAATCAATGTTATAAATAAGCATTATTAGTGGAATAAGGATGTTCCTCCCATTCATTGCGCTAAGACATTCGAAAATGGTGACTTAAGGTTTTAATTTACGAACTTGAATGCATAAATCTAAAAATAACCATAAAAAAGGGTTTAACCTATACGGAACACCATAAACTAGCCTCTAGTTCAGTCATTAGCACACCCTGCTTTTTAGCATTTCAAAGGCCTGCGCAGGGTGGCGAGATAAAGGGAGGGGGGAGGGGGGCTTGACCTTCTAGTTCACCAATTAAAAGGCTATTCCAGTAATCATCTTAGAAATTCCATTGAAAAAATTCAAACTTCCCATCCAGCTAATTTCCATAGAAAACAAAGGAACTCAAATGTGCTGGCGATATGCATCGAAGATTGTAAGGTGTGATTCAATAATTTGATACTCTTCAAACGGTGTTGTATCTTTTTTAAATCACCATTTAAAAAGCGTTTTATTCGAAATTGCTCTAGGTTCACTTGTCTTGTTGTAGAAGAAAATGATAGCCCTTGCTTTGAACGGGCCATTTCGTTTGTATCGTCTACCAAAGAGCACCGAAGAAAAAAGAACTTATTTGCTTGAGATTGAATGTTACAGTAACTAGGATTGAACCACAACTGCAATAGAGTTTGAATTGTGCACAATCTCCAGTCAGAATTGTCGAAGATGAGGAAGAGGAAGGTACCGCCAACCTCCCGAATTATACTATTAATAATTAGAAAAATTGTTTTGTTGAATCCCTGACGTAGGTTGAACGCCAGCTTTATCTTATGTGCCTCTCTAACTAACTAGACTAGGGGCCGTTTGCATAGTCCAGACACAAGCCTTCCTCAACTCAGCCTCGCCCAACCACCAATCACGGAACAGCATTGCCATGTGGACGGCTCTGTGATTGGTAGGTAGGTGAGGCTGAGGAGAGGCTGAGTTGAGGAGCGCACGTGAGGAGCGAATATGCATTTGACCCTAGGTGTATTAGACAGTGTCCGGATGGATAATTGAGTAGGAATGCCCATATTGGCTATTGCAAAGGACTCAATTCCAGCCAGCACTTGCCTTGTAACTGAGGACGATCTTAATTAGATTCTCTTGTGGTATACCATTGACATATTGCCGGTACTATATGCATTACTCTTGATTGAGCTTAAGTGCACGGGTGTACTTCTTACACTAATGTACTTGTTTATCACGAAATGTCATGGGTCTACTCTATAGTGCAGCATGGAATGGCCAACACACACTGGACTGAAATACAGTCGGCATTCTATTTCCAACGCGATATGAAGAAATAATAATATATCATTTCCTAAGAATCTCTGAGTTTTGCCTGATATACCCCTTTTCAGGTGATATTAGGGTTTTTGGATAATTTGGAAGTAATTTCCGAGAACTATCTTATAGGACTCCATCCCAGTATTTGCTTGTGACTGAGGAAAACCTTGGAAAAAACTCCCAGTCAGTTGTTGTCTATGGCCGGCATCGAACCGGCGATCTCCAGACTATAGAGATGCTCGCGTTTAACTACTCTCACCTCTATCGCTATTTGATGGAAAATGTTGTAGTGAGTTAATTGTTTGTTACGGGAATCGAGAAGTCTCATGAATTTGTTGAATTCATTTTAGTACCTTTAGTTGAGTTGATGGTTTAGAATGATTTCAATTGTAAGCTTGGATCATACGGCATTCTGAGAGAAAAACCAGACATTGCGTCGTTGTTTGCTGTTTCATAAACACTATTCAAATAAACATTAATTGCCGTGTTTAAAGAGTTATGAAATTCGAATAATATTAATGTTTTGCTCAGAGAATAGATTTACGATTTATTGTTTGTATTAAAAGGGACACAACAAGTACATTTTTGTATAGAACAAACTTATTTTTGTTTTACAACTAGATTTATAACGATATTGTTGAACAATAACATAGTAAGTACCTAAACATGGCAATGTTCATGACAATCAGTGCGACAAGAGTGCAGCGAAGTTGTGTGTGTAAAATCCAAGCGTCACGAGTGATATGGATTTTGGGAGCGGAACATTCCGCGATGCTAACTGAGTATTTACCACAATTTTTATTAGCTTTGATCGCGAATTTGTGGTTTGACTTTTCACCATTTCATTTTTTCGGATAATTTATTTCACTAGCGGTTATTTCCGATAGCTACATAAGGTCGTAACTTTAGGTGTTTGCGTGAAATACGAATTATACACGATGTGGGTAACATAATTTTGTTCTGTGTTTTATTTAATCTGTATACTTCATTTTTCGTATTCTCTCTAGTTCAGTGTAGTTGTAATAAATAAAAGTTCAACAAATACTTCAAAATATTCTTCAAAAATATGATTTTACAAAAAGCGGTGCGAAACTAATTTAATGCTCTCAACCTATAAGTCACGTTTATTAAAATTTTGTAATGTACGAGATTTATTGTAAAGTAATCGAAAATTAACCGGTCGAATGTTTGGTAACACTAGCAATCCCAGTGTTGCGTTCCGTGAATCGGTTGTATAATAAATACAAGACACATTCATAAATACACAAGTGAATTCTGTGGAAAAAATCACTGTTCGTAACTCAAAAGAAATGAATGTGTTTTTTAAACATACGCGTAATTGAGAGCCGAAACATTACGGTATGCATAACCCCCAAAAAATGTACAATACAAGTTTTCGGTTTACAAATAACAGTAGGCCTACACGTTGCTTTCGTCCAGTTCATCAAGGTATGAGCTGATATGGAGTCATCCACTATCGCATAACCTTGAACGATGATGCTGAGAAAATATCGACCTATTAACTCAACAAACTTTCATTTTGAAATCGAATTTAACAGCTGAAAACAACGTGGCTCTAATTAGCCTTGTAATTAGGCATACATTGATGTTCGTGCATGTTTCAATAAAAGTAAGAACCCTCAAGAATCCTCCTTATTGAGGAGGACTATGTAGGAATCTAAGCGCAAGTGGCATATTTGTTTATGTCTACTCGAGCAGCGCTTTCTAAGAACAATCAGCATTCTACACACGCTTGAACGCAAGCCTGAGCTCGAAATATCGCTCACCATTTAGCCAAGGAAATTGAACGATTGCGCCAGATTTATTTATTTCGCGGAGCGTTTTCACAATCAGGAATGGCAAACATGAGAAAATGAAGCTTTTTCGTAACAACTCGAGCTGAAATGAACGATCTTCTTCTACAGAAGGTACTCGTGTATAATATACGGCCCCGACTGCGATTTTGTTAATCAAAGGGGAACTTTGGACAATGCGGAATGAGAAATGCAGAGAGCATGTGATCCAGATTTTTTTTTGGTAATGTATTCGGAGATGGTAGTCTTAAAAAGTGCAGTATTGATTGAAATTCCAGAGTCAAGTAAAACAAGAGAAAACTTTCGTCTTTCGTCTGAGGAAATCAATATAAGGTAATCAGTACGTTGAAAAGATGACTGGAACTGATACTGACTATGAGTTTAATTCGATTTGGGTCCAAGATTGTTCTGAAAACTGCAATGCGTCTTCGTGTCCTAATTTAAGTTGTAACAATGAAAAATGTTATCTTGAATAAGAACGTTTATATGGATTTGCTTTGCCAAAATATGATGATGTAATTATTGGCTGGAAAATACATTAGCTTTGCTGTAATTAAAATATTGTTTTATTATTTTTTGAGTTTCAACAAAGATCTATAGTTGGCGATCTCAAACTAACGCCAACTGTCAAGCTTACCATAAAGTATTGGGTGCATTGCATCGTTGTTGCGTTTACCTGTTTGCTATCAGTCCCTTTCAGTTTTTAGAAAACAAGCTCACAAAATGCTTAAAAATTCATTTATTTTATTCTTTTGTTAGACAATGCTTTCTTTTGTTGAACGGGTAATGTCGTTGATTTTGGTTCGACAACTATAACAAATTGAGGAAACGTGAGGTGTCCTGCCTGAAACATACCGGGCATCCATGGAGAAAGACATCCCCTAGAATTATGCGTGTCAATACACGGCCCTTGGCACGTGCAAATGTGTGCCCGTGCCCTCACGTTTCAATATTTATGGTAGTTCTTAAGAACCAAAAGACTTAATTCCCTGACCAAAGATCTCCACTGACCCCTCGTAACCTTCTCATTGACCATCGCACGCGTTTCTGGACACACGCATAGTGGCCGCATGGTTCGCTATTTACGCACTCCCCTGGCCATCAGGGTGTTGGGCACGCGTGACCCGACATACGCGGCTGCATGGCCGGCTCGCCGTACCTAGGGTGACCCCCCCACCCCCCGAAATTGAAAAAACCAAAACGGTCATACACATCTATTCTTTTCAATTTGGGGGCCCGTCCGAATCCTTTTCACATGTTACGATATTGAATTGCCCAAATGTTGAGCGTGTATATAAAGAGGGTCTTAGTCGGGTGACCCTACGTGTGGACAAAAAGGGTTGCCCCGGCGTCTGTCCGAAAACAGCTGTTATGGTCACTTGTTTGTCGACAGACAAAAAACTGAAGAAGTCCAGTGTGTGTTATTATTTAAGGACATTAAATGTAAGGGTAGTAGATTTTTAGTTAGGGGATAGTTTAAAGAGCAAGGGGAGTTTTTTACGTGTTTTAATCTTCCAGTCTTCAACCTTTACCTGGTGTAATTCATTTCCTCTGTATGGTTGTCTCCATCAAAGATTACCCCGGCAGAATGGTAGTCAGCAAGCAGGAAATTATAGAATACTGCCTGCGATAAATTAAGATGTTTCCAGTTGCCGGCGTAGTGGCTGATTAGGCGTTACCTCGGTGTCTTTGCTGCATCTGATTTGCAGATGTGGCAATTTTTCACCTTCGTTTTTCACCTACTAATCGTCTTGTTTAGCATTGTTGCCAAAGACGAGATACAAAGCCCATACGTCAACATACACAATCATTGAGATTTAATCTGATTCACCTGTTCAATTAATCTAAAACAAGCAACGGTAACAAATGGTTTGTTGTTGTTTATATTGCGTCTCCATTCTTACGGTTTAAAGGGCAACCAAAACTGTACAGGAATGACACGTGAATTGCGAAATTGGCTCGATACTAGCACAGCACGTTATATTCGCTGCTACTACTCAACAAAACTCGGTAACATAACTGTCGACGATCCCTCTAAGATTGAGACTCTTCAAACCAATGGGCGCGGGTTCTAATCCCAGATAATGTATGATTTTGTGTGATAATGTTTGGGCTTACGTCTCATATTTTGGCAATGATGCTAACCTAGACGACGAGTGGATGATATATGAAGTAAAAAGAGCCACATGGCCAAGCCAGGATTCGAGTTGGAACGCAGAAACTAATTAACTACTATTCCAAATACCGCTATATCTAGTTAGCCACCAGAAGAGGAGCTGTTTTACACGAAAAATTATTATTGTCAAATATTTAATAAAGTGGGTACGGAGCTCAATTTTATTTCGTACTTAGTTGAATATTGTAAAATACAGTTTAAACTATAAATGAATGCGCGTAGTTTGTTTCGGTGAGTAAGCTTACAGGGCACGCACTTAAGGGTGACCAGAGCGGGTGAATGACCAAATGTAGAGTCACCTTTGACAGGAAAGGGACGCACATGTGGAGGGTTCGAAGGGTTTTTGCCTCATACGAGCCCTAGTCCAACAGTGTGGCCAACACGACCCGTCTAATAATTAAGCTCCTTTATTTCATTTGCCTAAGGTTATACTTTTGAACAGCTGCCAATTTAGAAAAAAAAATTGAAATTGTTTCCTATTACGTTTGTTATAAACAGTTGTTTATTATCAGTTAACAGTATTTTATTAACAATTAACAGTTCACTGTTCACTCGCGGATGTAAATGGGGCTTGAAGATATTTTCATAGCATTTCGTACATCGTTAAATTCGGATATTCATAAAAAGATGATGGAAGGTTTCCAAAAGCTGAATTAGCCCTGTTGAAACTGTTTAAATGTTGACTTACTAGAACGATCGTCCGTATTACGGAAGTGACAATGATGCTGTGACATATCCACACAATGTGGCTAAACATTTTGGCCACTCCGAAAATATATTTCTTCCAAAATCTCTTCATGCTATATTAGTAGTAGAAGTAGTAATCAATAAATAAATAATCAATAATAAATCAATCAATAAATAATAGTAGTAATAATAAGTAAAGTAGTAGTAGTAATCACACAAAATTTTGTGCTCGTTATAATGTTGGTACAAACCACACTGAACCGTTATACCTATGAACCCATAATTTAAAGATGAATTCTTCACGTAAGCCCTTTTAATACACCTGGACTAAATCTTAATTGAAAAATAGACAGAGCCACATACTTAAGTAAATGTTGACCCCTCGTTTTAATAGAAGTCTTTGTGTTTGGACAAGCCCGTGTGATGCGAAGCGACCCTACCGTATATTTTAGACGCCGCATTATCAACCAAAGAAGACCACGTGGAAGATATTCCAGGCATCACTCGACTAAATCTTTTAAAGAATACCCTTTGTACTTTGTGACGACGCAAATTGTCGTAAATACTTTCTGACTGCAAAACATTTGTGGTTGACCGAACAGTTTAATAGTTTAGTGTTTGCATATATAACGAGTAGTCTACGATTTTTTTTTTTTTATTAATATCAGAACTTGTCAATACGTTGTTCTTCGAATAAGCGGCAAGGATATAACAATGTAGAGGATCGTTTGTACGTTTGTACAAAGAGTGCCCCACACTTTGGTGATTCTGTCACCCCACTAATTTAATTCTATAAAATATTATCTCAATCGTTCTACCAGACACCTTTGAAAACGTATATTTATAATATCATTATTTTTAGTGCCATATATGCTATGATGATTCGATGATGTCCTCCTCAACTAAATAAACGTAAAATGAGGGCTACGAGATAAAATAAATAGGACAAATTTAATGATTATCGTTTAAATTAAAATACTATTTTGAGATTGATGTAAATAGAAAAACGACGTCAAAATAGTTTGTTACGCTTTTCCCAAAGCCTCAACCTTATTGACGCGTTCTTTATAAACTATTGACATCGTGAACAATCAGAGATCGGCATTTGCAAATCTGGGCTTACTGGTTGGCCACGAGTTACTCTTCTAACATCTCTAAGTTTTTTCGGGACAAATCTCAAATTGTTTTGTTTTTATCTGCATACATCCAAGCTTATGCAACATTGTTATTAAATACACATACTAACTTCAAATGGCATAAGTATTAATTTCTAGTTTAAGCTTGAATCAAATTAATCTGTCTTTGTTATAAGGAAACGGCTTCGTAATAAACAACGAATGCATAAACTGAGAGGATTCAATTAACCATGTTGTATGAACAGTGATGAAATGTGTCGTCAATTAAAAGTTGATCACTGATGTACTGTCTACCTTGAAGAGCTGTGCGTAACCCGTAACCTCCCCCAGAATCACTTATCTATAAATATGGGTTATTAATTGCACGGTATATTATGTGTCTATAACACCATCTGGGAGTTTAGACCTACAACGTTCGGTTCTTGAGTAGAACATAAGAAAGGGTGAAATCAGGAAGTGTGAGGTCGTGGAGGGTTGCTTACCTCCAAAGATCTTGCGGTCGACCTCCCCCCCCCCCCCCCCCCCCTTTCCGCCGTACGCCCCCTTGTAACTACTGTTGACGCGACCCCTTCCTTACAAACTAAGACGCCGGCCTCCTCGGCCAGACTTTCACGCGGTCTTTAGCCGAAACGACCGCAATGTTATCGAATGGAAATATAATCGGGGTTGTTTTTTTCTAGAGAATGTTTGATTGTAACTATTAATTTCGAATTATTTTCGTGTACGGTCTTGAGATTTTTTTAAAGAAATATATTTGAGTAAAAACTAAAAATCTTGATTTAAATTATCGTGGTATACAGAATATTTGATATTTCCACGACACGTGTTTCTACGGGGCAAGAAAGACGTAAAGGATATTAAAGAAAATATTCCCACTTGGGAAAGAAAGTAGATCTTTCGATACTCCGTAAAGAAGGATTTCATAATAACTTTTATATAAAGGTATTTCCTTTTATGTGGATAACCTTTAAACAACTATCTCCCGTCTATGTTAGCTAGGTATAATATTGTAGTTGCTTGGAATTAACCACGTATGCCTTAGATAAAAAAAAACAATAATGTATTGTATGATATTGTTTTTAAATATAGCACTAATACTATAAGTCAGAAAGTAAAAAATCTAATCCTCTGGGAATCTAACTTAGGTCTGCCGCTTGCAAGTTGTGCCCCTCAATTGTAGCTCAGTCGTTCAAATAACTGCCCAGCAAGCCGGGTATCTGGGTTCAATTCATAACTTTCACCCCAATATAGTATGCGATAATCATTGTTCGAACTAATGTCGAATACTAATGCGACATCATGTTTGTCATATTCAATTGATATCGGTGGGTGTAATCTAATGCTAAATTTTTCCCCGAATAAATCTCCATCTTTTGACGCCCCTGTTACAGTTTCTGTTTGAAATCTCTTGAATGCAATCAATCAACGAACCGTTTAGGAAAGATAATACAATCAATTTGGAAAAGAAAATAACCAATTTTAATTTTCAGATGTAACAGAAAGAGAAAGAGTGAAAGAGAAAGAGAAAGAGTCTTTTGATTCTGTTTTTAAGAAAGTTTAAGTGTGCGTCGGTCGTCATCTCAAGGGTAGAGGAGAAGCGAGAGAGTTCTTAATTAAAAAATACATGATAACGAATCGTACCAAGATTATCAATTTTGTGAAATCTTAACTTATATTTAAATTCAATTTATAATTCGAATTTAATTTAATGTAGATTTCCTAATAACTTTCCCCCAACCCTTTAGAAAAATATCAGGCTGTGCTTTAAGTGAAAAATGCTATAGCATGACCAGCATAAGATACTCCCACTTCCACCAGCCAACGATGCGTTCATCAACTAAAGATGTGTTTCATACGTTAGCCAATAAGGTATGTCCGATGAAGAAACTCTTATAAAGAATGAGTATCGCCTGTTCCAGACATATATTTTATATTTGAATATAGATTCAGAAAGTAACTCTAAGAAAGGCTATTCCGTCGTATTGCTGTAATATGTGTAACAAGAGTCAAGGTCAAGCTAACACCTTGTTCCCCACAATGATACTATTAACACTCTTAAATGTTAACAATACAACATGTTATCACCAATTACACCTTATCGCGATTTACCAAAATTTAATGAATTTATTTTTGATTATGAGTTTTTCATTCTTAGTTCTGAAAATATTCTAAACATATTAATTATACAGTGAAATTTGTTGACTCAAGGGTAACCACAATTGCGTCATTACTTGCCATTTTATAATCTGTTGGTTCATTAGTTTGATCACCTGAAGATGG
This sequence comes from Isoperla grammatica, assembly GCA_945910005.1. Taxonomy (NCBI): domain Eukaryota; kingdom Metazoa; phylum Arthropoda; class Insecta; order Plecoptera; family Perlodidae; genus Isoperla; species Isoperla grammatica. Next base: position 12,419,981 of record OX246746.1, read on the forward strand.
AAACGGTTGCCGGTCTCCGAAACGTCTGGTTTTATTCAGTAGACCTAAGTTGTTAAAGTTCTAACATTATGCCACGGACATAGTTGAATTTTATGTTATATAAAATAAACCGTTTTAATGAGTTTTGAATCTAGAATATGTTTACTATTGCTACGTCGATATTATTTTACTAAAGGTATTAAGAAAGTTTATAGAAATTAGAAGAAAGTGTATTTTGTGCACCGCGATTTTATAATTTCCAAGCCATGGTATTATTTCCTTAGAAGTGTCCGAACTATACATTTCCAATCTTTCTATCGTTATCTTCTTTTGAACGCCATTTCTGTTTTTTTAAATACGCCGGCAATTTTTCTCAGACTATTTTAAAGAACGTCTGCTGCTGACAGGCCAATCAATTCCCAGATTCTGAAAAGACTGTATAAAAAAAGCTACGGGCGATGACAACGCCTTTCGTAATTTCCGATTATTTTTCATTTTATAGAAGGTACACTCGCGTCTGAGCTGAGCAAACCAAGTAGACCTCACATGGGTGACAGGTAATTTCTATAGCGTTGTTACTAACCACGCGTATACGTACGTTGTACTTTGCGTAGGAGTAATTTCTATAGCATTGCGGCAAACCATGCCGTAATTCAAAGTGGTGCTGCAGTCATTTCTATAGCATTGCGGCAAACCATGCCGCAATTCAAAGTGGTGCTGCAGTCATTTCTATAGCATTGCGGCAAATCATCCCTCAATTCAAAGTGGTGCTGCAGTCATTTCTATAGCATTGCGGCAAACCATGCCGCAATTCAAAGTGGTGCTGCAGTCATTTCTTTAGCATTGCGGCAAATCATCCCTCAATTTAAAGTGGTGCTGTGGTCATTTCTATAGCATTGCGGCAAACCATGCCGTAATTCAAAGTGGGGATGTAGTCATTTCTATAGCATTGCGGCAAACCATGCCGCAATTCAAAGTGGTGCTGCAGTCATTTCTATATCATTGCGGCAAGCCATGACTTAATTCAAAGTGGTGCTGTAGTCATGTCTATAGCAGTGCGGCAAGCCATGACTCGAAATAAAGTGGTGCTGCAGTCATTTCTATAGCATTGCGGTAAACCATTACTAAATTCAAAGTGGTGCTGTAGTCATTTCTATAGCATTGCGCAAACCATGCTAACACGTGCCTACATGTTATTTAACACCCAAATTATGTTATTGAATTAAATTTATTGAGTTTAAATCTTAGCTCAATTGGGGTTTACAAGAGATTGCGCTTAATCGTGTATACGATCTCATGTTTTATTTCCAAAGCAATCAACTAATCTAAGGCAATGTATCTGTCATTTTTACAACTGCCGATCTTCGTTTCTAAGTTACCTGTAATTACGCACAAGCTTCTAGCATCCAACCTTTCTAAATCGATTGCAAATTGCGCTAATTACTATAGCAAATACTGCAATTCAGCGATGCATGAACATGAAGTCTAGTACATTGTATAACTATTTCTGTTGGGAAAAGAAAAAAATGTAGTTTATAGTTTTATAATTCAGTTTTAATAGTTTACGTGCTGTGTAGTTTATTTCCTATGGATTTTAGATTGATACTAGAATAGTGTTACCAGCTTAACGCGTACCTTACCTTAGTATGTGTGATAGTTTGATAGAAGCGCTTGTGAAAAGAGTTGAAAAGTCGCTCGGTGTAGGCCTATGTTTTTTACTGTGCAGCACTTTCTGGGATTTTACGTCCGCACCAAATTTGTCTGGCACCAAATATCAATTATAAAACACAATATGATACCATTATTTTGGTAGTGACCTGGTATAAGTAAGAACCGTTGTTACTGTTTTCGAATGAAAACTCATTTTATGTTTTATTATTTTACATTAATTGTTTTCCTACGTAAATCAACATTTCTTTTAAAACAATAAAAATATACAAGTAACAGTATACACTATTTATTGTATATACCCGCTCAATCTAAACAACTTATTTTCAATGTGGGTTGGTGGGACAATATACCATTAATTATGTACTTCGTTGCTGAGACGACAACAATCGCCGTTTACATATACTACAGTACCGGTAGCGTACTAATACAAAAAGTAATTTACAAAGTTATAAAAACCTCGGGTTGAGCAGGGGATCGACCCCGCTTGGACCTTGTGGTTTCGAAGCAGGAATAAACCTACTAGACCAACAAGCCAAGCTAATAATCATTACATCATCTTATGTGGCTGTGCCATGGAGTGTTAAGACCATTCACACACAAGGAAGTCCAGGACTCGTCCAGGACTCGTCCAGGACTGAAGGAAAGAGTTTGTCGCCATATTACGAAGATTTCACTACCCTTCGTTGACTTTCCGCGCCTCTTACTTTTTTTCGCACCCTTCTTCTTCTATTCAGAGTATTCTTCTCCACCCCCTTTTTGGCGCGATCTTCAGAAAGTTATTAGTACCAATTGCTGCCACTTCCTTTCACGAGTGGCGCTGCGATCGCCTTGGCAACCAATGAAAAACAAACGGGAAACCTATTCAACAACTTTCCGCCGACGATTCGTTAAGAAAATCATTAGGAGCTCGATTGTTTTTTTACATTTCCTGAGTTTTTTTCATTGCTAAAAAGTGTCTCCGAATTCAGTTGAAAACCTTTTAATTCTCACTAATTCCCTTCGTTTTTGGCATCGTGCTATGAAGATGGGGCCTTTCGCCTCGTTAATTTAGCGTCTCAATTCTATAAAATATAGAAAATTAATAGTTCTCGAAAAGTTGTGAAATGTCGAATAATATAAAATGGAATGAAAATAATGAGGAAGAAATTGTGCTTTCGTCTCTGTTTAAGGGGTTAAGCGCCCCCAATTTGACTGCCCTCAAGAAATACAGATTAAGAGCAAACAAAGGATAATAAACATTACAATAGTATCTCATGGACACATCGTTTGTGTGGCTTCTTTATTTCTGCTTCCAATGTTGATGGTCCAGGGTTTGATTCTCGACTCAAGTTAAGGTTCTATAACTTATGGATTTGGTTTAAATATCAATACTATGGCATACGACGTGAACAGTGGCATTTCAGGAGCCGTTATTGTAAGAGGGGACATAATATACTACATGGTATAATGTCCCCTACTGGATAACTTAGTTTAACTAGCACACTATATTACTGCAATTACAATTACCATATTAGACGCATGTTTTACAAAAATGCGTCCGGTATATCACGTCTAAGTTTGTAACACTAAATGTTGACTAAATATTTTTTTATTCAATACATGATTAGTTTCTTATGAGAATAAAATAAAAAATAACATCAGGTTTTAAAATGATAGTCACAATGAAAGTAGTTTACAAAAATGTAAATTGTTAAATTTAAAATTTGCGCTGGTAAGGAGGAAGTTGCTTGGTTTGTAAGAATCAATTCTGATCCATGAGAATAGGTCTATCTCAATTGACTGAGCTATATTATAAAGCAGATGTCCAAAGAGATCCAGGTAGTCTTTAGTAGGGCCTAGTCCTCCTATATAGCATTCCCTTTGATAGTAGATTAGTGCCCGAGTAGGAATGTGCACTAGCTATAGCTATGTATGTACTATGTATCTAGTGATAATAGTGAGTAGTTACGTCATAGGCAGCTGGTTTATCATATAACATAGACTAGAGTGACCACACACATTATAGGCCTGCGTAGGTGGGACTAAATAACATCGACGAGAAATCCTGCTATGCTTTTACATGTTTGTCTTTTTTAGCCATTAAGTATTTAGCATTATATCTCTTCAAATATTTGTTATTTTAAGAAGTAAAATGGTATTTTAATAACAAATTATTGATTAAATAGACAAAATAAAAAATCAATGTAATAATAAAATATGAATACAAAGTAAATAAATATAATACTGTATCGTATACGACACAAGTCCAACCTAAACAAAATAGCTGGGAACGAAGTTGGAACCAAATCCTCACATACATATGGTCCTCTTTGCAAGTGTACTTCTATATCATATTTTACTTACAAAGCAGTCAATATTTTATTAACATGTTACTTCATAAAATTATTTTCAACATTTTGAATATTATTCGAATAGTTAAAACGATTGAAAATTGAATGTTGTTGCTTTTGATTAGTACCGATAATGCCATTTAGTACACTGATTACACTGATTTTTATCGTGAAGTAATTTTAGTTGCGCGCATTAGTTAATGTACAGTGAATAAGGCATAATATAAGTAACGCAATTTCTTTCTTAAATATTGTACATCAATTACTTAAGCCCCAAACGTAATTTTAAGGAAGTGACATTAGACAAAGGCGGCCTAAATATATGTCTCTTGTGTACGAATAAACCAGGACACAACAACTGGCTGGCTTTTATCAACCCTCGCTAGCAAATTCCGTGGAGCATTAAGGTACGAATTGATTACATTCTAGTTAATCATAAAACAAGTGCACTGAGGGGTTGGTTTTTTAATTTCTGGATTCCATGCAATTATTAACTTTGACATGATTACTTTTGATATGAAATTGGAATAATTGAAACATTGTTTCGCCTTTGTACTCGACGTTTTGTCACCAATGTGGGGGAAATGTTTCTGGTTATTATTTTATTTGATGAATTTGAGTATTGTTATTTTCTTAATTAACAATTGATACGATTTCACAAGTAGAGGGAGATTGTAACATCAACAACTAATCCAATGTTTCGGTAAAACAAATTACATGATACTGTAATGAAACAATCTTATATTTATTATTTACTTCAATATATTGAAGAGAGTAGCTTATTTCTATGGAAGTGAAACTCTGGCAAGGACCAGCGAAGTCTTATTTGTAGGGGGAGCGGACAAGCGGGGTTTATCAGCAGCAGGGAAGAGAGAGGAGACGAATCGCTTCGTACCCCCGCGCGTCAAAGGTTAAACATTCATTCTTCAAACTTGGAACGTGATAAAATACTTTACTTTCACTTTTTAAAATGTATAACTTTTGGGGAAACTTTATTTTGTAAGTGTTCTCGTGAAAACCATCCAACGCCTTGAAATATAGCCCACCGGGTGACTCATCTCTGATACCTTAAGAGATAACTTTCGGGAAGAAAAATGTCAGTGGGAATATTTGTTATCAAATGCGGGGGAAAGATTTAAATAATTTATGAAATGGATATAACACAGATCTCTTTTGTGTGAGGGGTTTTTTGAATTCACTGTATACAATGTATTTATGTGAATGTCAAAATACTTTCTTTATAGATATATTTACACATAAAAGCTATGAAATTAATCTATACAGTTTGAAAAACATTGAAAAATATGAGTGCCATCTTTTGAAATATAACTACGATCAAAGAATTGTTTTAGAAAAAAAAATCACATTTATTTTCTATACCATTCATCCGCAGTATTGTCATAACATACTTACAGTTATTGTTTATACGGCTCTGTCTCTGAAAGTGGAAGTATCAAGTTTATGAGTGGTTGAGAGTTAAGCTGAAAGAACATTTAGATACAAAATAGACCACAGAAGGGATTTCAACTTACAACCTTTGGTTGTATGCTTATTTCACTTACGGGAGAGTCACTGGAATGTGATTGAGGGATTTAAGATTCTTGTTGATTTATTATTGCAATCATGCTATTTGAGACTATGAGGGGTGATACGTCAAGATGAAGGACAATTACAATAAACCTATGTATGATGCGGGAATCGATCCCACGACCATAGGTTAGTGACAGTCCTAACCGCATAAGCCACCGCAGACGACTGCAAACCAGATTCAAGAACATCCTTTAGAAATGTCTCTACGACGGAGAAAATTTTCTCCACACAGAAATTGGACTCTTGCAATTCATCCGTAGTATTTGAAAACCCAAAAAACTGCAATGCAACCTAAAAAGTGTATTTTCAAGAGATTGTGTCCTATCCTACGGCGGATATGAGGCAGTAAGTTTCAGCCATGTCTTGGTTACTACGCCTGTTACGGCTGTTTCACACGGCCTTCAGGCTTCGGCTTCAAGCTGATTCAATTGTTTACTATGTTAGAAGAAACAATGGTCTATGCTAGGCCTTGGTTCTGCGGTAACGTATGTACCTGTAAAAATGAAGATATACGTTACAGGTGTAGAGCCTAAATAACCCTTTATCGCAATCTTGCCGCTTATTTTGACAGCGCGGCGAGTTTCTGCATTTAATGTGTCTACTAACTAATAGATTATCTTTATCAAGTGAAACTTCTTCAGTTTTTAACTATTAAAATCTGACAAATAATTGGTGTTTTGTATGTAGCCTACATTTGTTTCCGTGTGGAATCCTTAATTAGTGATTTGAATGTATTTTGTGATGAACAATGCAGCCCACAAATAATTTATTGATCTCAATTGATAACAAGCTATACATCTATTTAAACAACTCATTTAGTGCTAAGAAAGATGAAAAGTATCTACAGGCACAACAAATACGTATTCTTCTAAAAAACATTGTGGTTTTGGGGTTTTATTTGTACATGTTGGTAATAGAAAACCAATGAAGTTAATCGTCAAAGATGGCCATGCAGTGCTGCCAGGCGTATTAGTGATGTTATGGCTTCGACTCCGCGTACTCTGTTGTCCTCGGTTATAAAACTGATTGCAAGAGACCAGTGTTTTTATAAGTAACTGTCCAGCGCTGTGTAAATATACACGAGAATCCCTTAGATAGAAAATACAAAATAATTCGTTTGAATCCTCCGTAAGATTTAGAAGGTACAGACAGGAATATATAGTTGAAATGACTAATTAAGATATTTTCCAATGACCCCTTCCAAAAATAATATATGCCAATAAACCACGTATACTATAAAATGTATTCTTCGAAAAAAAAAACTTCGATTATGGAAACTGGTTAAATGTTAACGGCATTGCCATCGAAAAATCTTGAAATATCAAACCGCACTGCAGGCCGGTATATAAAGCCCGAGATTAAACAAAAGATATTTATGAATATTCAAAAACCTACCTGAGTTTTTTGCTTCGGTAACCTTTTCTTGGCCCCCGAAGGGACCTTATATTTATTTCCAAACTGCCCTCAGTAACAATATGCGCTATCATATATCTTTATTATAACCACCCCAATCTACTGTGTCTTAAGGGCCTTAATAATTTTTATATTAATTGTTTTATTATTTAAAAGATTTTTTGTGCGTCGATGCCCATCAGAATGAAATCATATTCAACCATTGAGTCCGTTGGATCTTGTCAGGGAGCCATTTCATATTAACTAGAACAAAGCAGACGCGTAATATGAACCAGGAGGGATGGAAAACGTTGGGGTTTGTATGTCTCGCGGTTGAAACGAATGCGAAGTAGTTAATACTACCCCCCTCCTGCCACCCCTTCCACTACCCCTGAGATCTTACCTCAAGAAACTTACCTTACCTTAAATATAACTTATAACTTACCTCAAATATAAACTGTTGTACTGATTTCCAATAATAACAATAATTTATTTGTATAGTAAATGTTTTTTTCTCGAAATTTTTACTTGAATTGATTTGGTCGGCGTTATTAGTTTTGTTTTTGTTTAATTGTATATTGTATAATTTTATAATCAGTTTTGTAACAGAATATAATAGGTATTAAATACATAAATAGATACATTCGAATTTAGACTTACTGTATTTTTTCTAAGAATTATAAAACTACAGATAGTTTGTGTGTACTCTCCACGCAATATATTATGATAACTCAAGTTTCTTATCTCCTTTCCGTGTAAACCCAGAGTAGGACAGATTCAACTACTCATATTTCAACTCAATGCCATTCGTTATAAAATTATTTTTAAAACAAATTATTTTAGTTAAATTATTCAGAATGTTACGTGTCCAGTAAGTATTTTAATCGAGAATTTTAGTTTTCAACTTTGCACAATCCATATTAATTCTGTCTAGTAAAATCACTCTACGACCAATGCAAAAAGAATTAAATGAATAGAAAACCACTTTTGTATTTTAGTTCATCCTATGAATTATGGTTCAATGCTGATGCATCCAGCATGCATGTATTGTGTGTTGTTTTTTGCGTGTCTATATTATAGATAGAGAGTAACACTGCTATATACGGTGACTGGTGAGTGGATGCTAGATTACGATGGAAACACTAAAAGCTGTGATTTATGCAGGATTCGAACCCTCGTCCCTTGGTTCAATACGCGTTGGACCTGCGCCTCAACTGGACGAGCCACCGCGGGTGGCTGTTCGAATGTGGCGCTATGCATAGTGGTGTTAAGGGTAAAAGGGTCCGAAATCGCTAAATTCACGTTTTTTTTTTTTATTGTACTTGGGAACGCTTCAATATATTGGAAAATTAATTCATACCCGGGATTTTTATCAATTGTTGAATTAGTTACATAAATATTGAATAACAATTAGAATATGTTACGTTGAATTATAGATTTTGCATTCTAAAATGAGTCGAGGAAAAATATCGGAGATTAATACAAATTCAAAATTAACCACTTTTATTTTTGTGTACTGATAACTACCAAGTGAATGTGCGTTGGAAACTGACGTCTGTGCTGACGTTCTTATGATAAACTCTAACGTGTAACGATGGAACAAGCATAATTTGTCAGTAAAAATAATGTGGCTTTGTGAAACTGGCATATAAAATTGCACCACAAATAAACTCAATCATATATACTATAATGTTTGTGATTTAACTGTTTCATTGTTTCGTTTTTTCTTCCTTTGATAATCTTTTGGTTACAGATTTATCGTTTGACCTAAACCTGACACATTTTGTTTATTTATTTTATTTTATTTTTAATTACTTAATGTCTATCCTATTCAGTTATAAGGCTGATTTACAAAGAAGTTCATGGGTATTTCTGAGTGCACTGAATTTAAAATTGCTGATTTTTGTGGACGCGACAATATAAGTTTTCATCAAGACTCCAGACGCAAAAGCCTATGTCAAGTTTCACTATTTTGCCACCATATAACTGCGACACTGCTAAAGAGCCAGAGAACACTAAACATCCATGTAGTACGTGGCATGTAACTGATTGGAGTTTGGGTAATGCATTCAACACATGTAATGTTGAACAATCCTTGAACCCGCTAGTACACGTATATTTGCGTTTACAGCAATCAGAACTGCATGGCTGGCGTCATATTTTGAACAGACTGAAGAATTTGAATAGACAAGATAAACAAACACCAATATTGGAAATGTATTGACTGTTTGTGTACGTTCATTTGAAAATGGATTATGGATTAATCCACACATTCACACAGTGCTTTCTTAAGGCTGTATCTCGACTTAGCGAGCGTTATTCCGTTTTTCGGTTGGTTAAAAAAAATTGCTTCAATTCAAAATACTTTAAAATTTTCAAAAAAGTTAACTAAAATAATGTCTTTCCCTACAGAATGTTATGCTTTCTTACAAATGTTGCTCTGTTCCATTACATATTTTTTATGCTTTTACAAATTAACTTATTTAATTGTGAGAAATGTATTGCATCAACGCATTACAAAAGTTAGATAAGTTTATTTTAAGTACGGAAATAGTTATTGTAACAAAAGAACAATCACCCGAAAACACTAAATTCTGTAGGGTTCACCTATTTTAGTACACTTTTTGACAATTTTCAAGTATTTTTAAGCAATTCTCACTGACATAATTTGTGGGTTCTGCAGGGTAGCTCAGCCCAAGTCTTAATATAAGTTAAATATGTACCAAAATGTCTGTAGTGAATGCTCTGTTGTTACGTTTTCGATATGAAAGAATTCTTCACTTGTGATTAAAGACTTGTAATGTCCCTCGATTTTAATACCGCGATCGCGCAATACCAACCGCGCAATACCGACTTTTACGTCGATTTCTTTTAACGCAAATAAAAAACGATACAAAAAATGAAGATTACCGGGTCTGATAATATATTGTCTGACTCCAGCTGTGCTTGGCAGACTTCAGACGGTTGAGTAGTCCCAAATAGTCCCAATATTAAGACCAAGTGAAATTAACCTTTTTGTAGTAATATTTCGAGAACGCTATTTAATATTGAAAAAGTTATTAACCAGATGTGCTTCAATACGAACTAAAAACTAGATTTACAACGGTTCGAAGATTACTATCGCTACGGAAGTTGTGTTGCTAACTAATTAATTATAAATTATTTAAGAAAATAAGAACTGTAACGTTTAAAATATTTTGAAAATTTTTAAACAGTTTTTGGCTCTTACGAAACCACATTCATGTCCGTCATCTACACCACTTATCCTGGATTATCTTTTGCATTCCAGTCCTGGTCTGTCTTTTTCCCTTCAACTTCCACTTCCACTTTCACTTAAATTACATTAATTTGAGTTCGTAATATATGAATATACTTTGATACCATTATCGATTTCTTGCTTCTGCATATCTACGAGTATGTGTTTATAACAATATCATAAAACATGACATTACCATTAATTAATCATCATATTATCACCACTATTATTAATTCCTGTCATTCAACTCTATCGGTTATTGGGCCTATCTTTTACATTAAGCCTACGTATTTACCCACATAATTTACTGTAATTTATTAGTAGTATATTCGTATTCTTATTTTCATGTGGGAGCTGATGTGTCAAGTTTATTCTGTTACCAGTTTTTCTTGAGCATAGATAGCAACTATAGTATATTAAGTACACATTTATTTTCATTGTACTTTATACTAACTTACAGTAACTAATAATATTGTAGTTCTCGGTACAAGTAACCACCGGACACTCTTCTCGCTCAAAATATGTGTTCAGCAGTTACCAGCACATATACCTTAGCAAAGTATGACTATACTATCTCTACTGTATTTACTCTGTACTGTGTAGTAATAAATAAATAATAATCAATCAATATGAGTTTTTTCTTTCGTAACTGAAACTCCAAAACATCGGTGCGTGGTTTATATATAGCCTCATTTTAATTACGTTAGGTATAAGTTCCTTATGTGTGTTTGAGAAAACGTGATAAACACCGTAATTACATTATAAATAATGTATTTAGGTTTTCAGTGTGCCACACACTAAGCGTAGAACGTGTATTGTATGAGGGCGTGTTTCTTAGTACACAAACCCACCGCACCGCACGAAAAACACACATTTCCTCCTGAATAAATAAGATTCTTTTCCACCCTTCTCGTTCAGTTCTTAAATGCCGCGCGCAGAAATCAATAAGAAATATTTTTTATCACCCTCGAGTTAGTAAGGTTCATTTCGTTGTAAATAACCGGGGGATTGTAGACCTTAATACAAATGTTCATGTATTCATAGGCGGTCTTATAGTGAAGGACGTGCCCAATTGGAGAAACATCCGATATCGCAGCTATTCGGACGCAGACATGGTTTTTTTCGTGACGGAGAATATTGAGTTGTTTTTACCAAAATTGAATTAAGAATGTTGTGTAACTGAACCACGTACACACACAAGGATATTTATCAAAGCACTAGCCAATATTAAAACCCGCGAAATTAACGTATTTTCGTCATATCTCAATAACGCCACACAATATCAAAACAGTGACACCTACGCACATTGTGGATTCGTGAGAGCTCAATACCAAATGAAAAAGATTTCGTAGATTGTAGTAATTATAGTTATAATTTATAATTAACTTGTAAATTAGTTAAATTACAAATAATAATTATGATTACTGCAAACTAATAAATCTTTTTCATTTGGTATTGAGCTCTCACGAATCCACAATGTGCGTAGGTGTCACTGTTTTGATATTGTGTGGCGTTATTGAGATATGACGAAAATACGTTAATTTTGCGGGTTTATATATTGGCTAGTAGTCCTTCCTCTTAACAATAACAGTACTTCCATTTCTCATATTTACATCTAGCGAATTTACTTACTTTAATAATCAAACTTCAGCGGCTGATCACAAACAAAAACAGCACACGTTTAAGGCTAGGAGTAAAGACACTCAAGCAATTACAACGTATATGTCTTAGCCAAACCATGATTTGTCCAAATACTCTCATTCGCTTCTCATATCTCATTATGAAGTCATAATTTGATTGAGTGAACAATTACCAGAGTAACAATGTTTTCCTGTCCTATATATTTTGAACGGTCATTTTGTTGATGACGCAGTTTGATTGTTGAAGTAGAATATTGCCCTGAGGTAATATTCACGCAGGACAGACAATAATATCGTGCACAAGGAATTGTCATTCAAATATATTATACAGAGGTAATAATACACTATTCATGTAGTGTTGGATGTTGGATGCTGAAAGGTGTGACTCTCGAGTCTCGACTATGGAAATAATTGAAATCAAATTCGAAATTGATGTTCGTGATAACATGATTCGTAAATAATTACATGTGCGTATTAATTCATGTATTGTAACCCTCAAAAGGAAATGTGATATGTTCCAGGTATCTGCGTATGTCATTGACACAAAATGCACTGGATATTGGATAATCTCTGTATATATAGTTAAAATGTGTGAATTGGATTCTGTTTCAGAGGACAGTTCTCACTCTCGGCCTCAAGCGAGTGAGTGTCCCAACTCTTGTGAGACACAAACAAGGTTCGTGGCTTCAATTTATACACTTTACATAAAGATAATAATATAATTTGGTGTAGGAATACCCGTTATAGGGTGCACACAACCTTAACCTGATGTGCCCCTCTTCAGGTGACTAATTACTTATTAGGGTATTGGGATAGTTGGAAAGAAATATTCGAGGACTGTTAGTAGGACTTAATCGTCCCAGAATTCGTCCTTACGACGGGACCCTGTAATCTGTCCCCCGGTAAACTGACCCAACGATAAACTGCTCCAATGTAAAACTACGCCAATGTCAATAGTCCAGCTGTCTGACATCCCACGACAGTTCCAAGGTTATTGGGTCTGGTTGATATTAGTGCAGTTTATCGCTGGGTCAGTTTACCGGGGGGAAAGATTACACTGTCCCCTTATGACTGCGGATAGCCTCGGAAGAAGCCTTCAGTCAGGACTGCCGGTGACCGGAACCGAACCGGCGACCTCCCGAATCATAGTCTCGTGTCTTATCGCTGAGCCACCTCTATCAGAGAAAAGATACATGTAAAGGACTGGTTCACACGCTTTGATAAGGTTTATGGCTATAGAAGCTGATCTTATGGAATTGTAACAGCGTTCACACGCTTTGATAAGGTTTATGGATATAGAAGCTGATCTTATGGAATTGTAACAGTGTTCACACGCTTTGATAAGGTTTATGGATTTAGAAGCTGATCTTATGGAATTGTAACAGCGTTCACACGCTTTGACAAGGTTTATGGCTATAGAAGCTGATCTTATGGAATTGTAACAGCGTTCACACGCTTTGATAAGGTTTATGGCTATAGAAGCTGATCTTATGGAATTATAACAGTGTTCACACGCTTTGATAAGGTTAAGGCTATAGAAGCTGATCTTATGGAATTGTAACAGCGTTCACACGCTTTGACAAGGTTTATGGCTATAGAAGCTGATCTTATGGAATTGTAACAGCGCTCACACGCTTTGATAAGGTTTATGGCTATAGAAGCTGATCTTATGGAATTGTAACAGTATTCACACGCTTTGATAAGGTTTATGGCTATAGAAGCTGATCTTATGGTATTGTAACAGTGTTCACACGCTTTGATAAGGTTTATGGCTAAAGAAGCTGATCTTATGGAATTGTAACAGCGTTCACACGCTTTGATAAGGTTTATAGCTATAGAAGCTGATCTTATGGAATTGTAACAGCGTTCACACGCTTTGATAAGGTTTATAGCTATAGAAGCTGATCTTATGGAATTGTAACAGCGTTCACAAGATATTTCAGATAGTGACCAGGCTAATTACTTATAGAGGTGGCTCAGCGGTAAGACGCGATACTCTAATTCGGAAGGTCGCCGGTTCGATTCCGGCCACCAGAAGTTCTGACTGAAGGTTTTTTCCGAGGTTTTCCTCAGTCGTAAAGGCGAATGCTGGGACTGAGTCATACTATTAGCCCTCGGACATTCCTTCCCAACTATCCAAACACCCTAATATACCTAGTTAGTCACCTGAAGAGGGGCACATTAGGTAAAGCTGGTGTGCACCCTATAACAGGGATTCTTACGAAAAATTATTACAGCGCTATGGCTCAGAAAAATAGTAACTTTTAACTTCTAGCCAACCTTATCCAGATTCTAGTCCATAAGTAGTAATACTAATATGTATGTTTACGAGAGCCAATAAGAAGAAAGCTACTGTTGTTGTAGCTGTGTTCATTCATTCGTTTATCTAGTTTCTGTATGTGGACCGAAATAGCTAGTCGTCAGCTCTTAGTCACTGTTTGTTATCCTTAGCAACAATGTGCACTAAATTTGGCGAATAAATTTTAAAACTAAGCTTGAACAATGTTCTAGAATAGAAAATAAACAAAAATTGGATGGGACATACTCTCAAAATTACGTTTTATCGTTCACGTTACCCTTTCCAAGCAACCAAGATGAATGTGTGCTGCAGGTTAAGTTTTATATTACTGTAAAGCGTCTTTATATGTATACGATGCAGTTAGGGAAAAATGTTATTTTCATAGTGTTTTTGGTTTACGGGTTTTTTCGTACACCAAAATAATTCGCCCGTTTGTACCGGTGGATGAACAAATGCTTATACCGGTTACTGTATAATAAGATTAATTATAATCGCAAAGCGTAATATTGCACGTACTATATATACCTCGTTATTTTTTTGTTTAATTTAATTTTAGACATTATATTATACGCTTCACTCTTTACAAGTCTCCATGGATATGTTTGTAGACGTAAACAACGTCTGGTTACTTGGAACTGCCTCATCTAATTATAGCATCTCAGGTATAATATAGAAAACTATACTATATTATGCGATGTAGACTCCTTTAATTAATAAGTTAAATGGTATACCCTCGTTAATTGGCAGTGTGCAATAGAATTGAACCTAGAGACTCAGTGATACACAGCCGACCTCCACAAAGATGCAAAGTATTTTATTGCATCAGTTACGTAAAGCAAAGTAAAGAGCAACAACAAATACATGTTCGGATGGTTGATCCTTTTAGAATCTGAGCGTTTGACTCTGTCTAGGAGGGAACGATCTTAGACATATTATGCGTATTTACATTGTCATGCATTGTGTGTGTACGTTCACCCTTCCTTGGGTTCGAGATCTGCGAGAAACATTCAAGAATATGTCTAGCCCCAATGTTAGATCGTTTGGTTTTCGATCTCTGTTATTAATTAGTCAACGAATCTAAAAGGTAAATTCTCTCTGGCTGCGCTAAGAGTTTAAGAAATGTGTTTTACGAGATGATATTATTTTACCCTTAGAATCATAACGCCTTAGAAAGAGTTTTGCGTCATTATTCTCTCGACTTCGTTGCTGTACTGTATAATTGGTATTTGGATACTTGGGGAGGAATGTCCGATGACAATCTTACAGGGCTAAATCCCAGCATTCGCCTTGTAAAACGCGGCAAAAAAAAACTTCAGTCAGGATTGCCAGTGGCCGGAATCGAAGCGGTGACCTCTGAAATTGTTAGTATCTCGCGTTTTACAGCTGTGCTGCCTCTGTTGGTAACGCAGTAGCGTCTTCCATTCATCGCCTGAATGAAGTGAAGGTCCCTGTTTAGGGCACGCATACGTCTTCGTCAGTTACTGTAATAAATAAAGTTATATTTGATTATTTTAGAATAACACATTTTAAGTGTTGTAAAAATATTATTTGGCTGTCTGTCAGTCTCTTTTACACTTGGAAGCGTCTTACATTAACATTTACATTGCTTTAGCGGCCGGCGTGGGAGTTGCTTTTGTCAGCACAAACTAGTTTATTACGACTCCAGCTCAACTTCCGTACGATGGTTTTCTCGTTATATTTTTACACGTTTATATGCAAGCATGTTTTCAAAACCCGCAACACACTAACTTACGATTCTGCTGACTCATAAACAAAATTCTGCTGGTCAGGTTTTCACCATTATACATTGGATTACGTGTTTCTTAGCACAAAACGAAGCGACCTGTTGGGGGAAAAAAGTCCGCAAGTGCGATTTTGTGTGACGAAATTCAAGGAATGTGTACTTGAAAAAATGAATTGTATTTTGTGCCGTAAATGGGCCCCTAGTAGGTCAATGGTACGGGGTAGCCTGGTTGGTGGTTTCCGAAACTGGGTCTTGGTAGTTGCGAACTTTCCACGCCGATGTATTTAAAGACTTCCGGTTTGGTTTACAAGATTCTCCCCCTCATCCGTAATAGCGTCTCTTTCTCTTACTCACTCACTCTATCTCTCTCTCTCTATTTCTTCGTACTTCCTCCCTACGCATTTGGTCTTCTCCAAAGGAAACGATTCAAGATTTCAAGTCAACCAAGACGCTGTGCACTGAACAATATACATGTTCATGCTTGTGTTTGTGTTTGTGTTTGTGTTCGAGTTCGTGTTTGTGTTAGCACTGAGGTGTCACTGATTGACTTTACCTTAATATGACTTTATTTAACCCCATTATATTTAAGGAGAAGCCAGATTGTTAGTTCATGTTATACCACTATACTGAAACTCAACAATTATTTGGAATAATGGCTTTAAACACGTTGGTGTTATTTGATATAAAATTCAATCTGCAGCGGATTAAATAAACAGACGTAAAGAAAACCATTTGGAAGTTTTCCCTTGATCGTTGCAGCTTGTTTGACTGTTTGCCAAACCCGCCTCGTATCTATGAGTTACTGGAAAATGGACCTCCTAACTTGAATTGTGCTACATTTCTGTCTTCGATGTTACATGTCAATTCCAAATTTACAAACAAACTTTGTCAATACTGTAGTATAATTGATTATTTTTTAGTTCTACTAAAAAAGGTGAAATACATACGTAGGCATGTACGGTAGTTAATGTCATGGTTGTAGTCTATAACTGCAGCAATGCACATGTTTCGTGTTTACAGCATGAATGTATTTGAACAGCAGAGAAATATATAACTACCCTTAGAAATATAATTCAGGTCGAAGAAAATTATAATACCAGAGTTGACCACGCCTTTCTTTATGAGAAACGCTTCGCATACGATGGCTGTAAATAAAATATAAGGTAAAATACAGGAATTATAAAGGCTGTAAAAATGCTCCTCGTCCAAATCAAATTATCATGATGTATTGTAAAAAGACATAGTAGGTTAACGGACGTTGGCATTGCAGAGAATTGGCAACGGTGGTACCTACCAGAGTTATTGGCATGAGTTGGTAAAATAGCATTTTTTCGTTGGTCGTCCCGGAACTCTTTAGTTCTTTGTCCCGTCGTTCACAAAGACACCGCTGCGGTAGCCGTTAAAAGCGCGCCAAATATCGTGTTTTAATCATATCTCAAGAACAAAAACCATTTTTCAAATGGAAAATATGTACTTAAAAAAAAAACGAAAGACCCAAAGAATTTTTCATTGACTTACGTGCGCAATGTTATAAATTGGCACTTTTGCATTCACTTATTTGGACATACTTATGAAATATGTATTATTTAAGATACGGTTACTGACACATGACGCAAGACTATTGCCAATACAATACAACACTCCTCCCAAAACTGTATAAAAATTAAAAACCACGCGGATTTTGTTTGCATTCTTTGCAAGGAAATGCTATACCGCGAATATAGAGTACACATAAATTATCGTTTTTAATGACATCTCAACTAGTGATAACTTATACGACATCGAATGACTACAAACTAGACTCAATAACGTTTTCATATTGTGACTAGCACGGTTGTTATTAAAATGTACTAAATCACATAGAAAATGTGAAATTTCAACGTTGATTTTTACAATTTTACAAATATTAGTACTAATAGTTTGTATGAACTCATATTGAGCCCAGTTTTCAATGTCTCGATGTGGTGTATATGTTAGTCCCAACGTACCTACCCTCATACCGATCTCAGATCTGTATCAGATCTGTATTCATTCATTCATTCATTCATTCATTCATTCATTCATTCATTCATTCATTCATTCATTCATTCATTCATTCATTCATTCATTCATTCATTCATTCATTCATTCATTCATTCATTCATTCATTCATTCATTCATTCATTCATTCATTCATTCATTCATTCATTCATTCATTCATTCATTCATTCATTCATTCATTCATTCATTCATTCATTCATTCATTCATTCATTCATTCATTCATTCATTCATTCATTCATTCATTCATTCATTCATTCATTCATTCATTCATTCATGCACAATGTTTTAACGAAAATCAACAGGTTCCTGGCGTTCTTTTACACATTTGTAAAGGCCGCTAATAGTAGAGTCCACAAGCTATATTGGTCACACCAGCTGCGTTAGAAATTTCTAGGTAACCAACCGAAGGTCGTACATTATCCCTAATGAACATGTTTAAACGATGTAGGGCACAAATTGCCCTCTGTAGCCATGTACAAAAGTGGACTTATAATCTAGACTAAGGACTAAGTACTAACTAAGAATAGAAAGTGGCAAACAGGGTGTAAAGTTGTGAAAACACAAAAAGGTTAAACTATTTGTTTGTTTAACCTTTGTGTGTTTTAACATCTTTACACCCTGTTTGCCACTTTCTATTCTTAGTCAGTACTTAGTTCTTAGTCTAGATTATAAGTCCACTTTTGTACATGGCTACACAGGGCAATTTGTGCCCTACATTGGCCTTCCCGCTCTCGGGCGGGTAAACTTCCATAAATACAATACAATAGTAGTATAGAAAATTGAGTTGGTACCGGTACTTTTGTACTCTGCTATTTCCTAAGCATGAGCATACTTATTTTGTAGCAACTTTACCATTCATTCAATGAGATATGATTAATAAAACGGCTGTCGTCTTTCCTTCCAAACATAAATTGTTTGTGTTCTTAGTGTCCTGTCATAATTTATTCATATAGCGAAAGGCGGAAGACACAATCACGTGTTATTTTATAATGCAATCGACCATTCAGTCAATTTGCTCAATCAAGAAAGTAACTAAATAAATAATAGAGTATTCCCAGCACATCAGTTTACTTAAGCAAAACGACGGTTTTGGAAGTTCGTATTACCTGAAAGTACAACTTGAATTTAGGCAGAGTAAGTCGACACATACGGTTATTATTGATTCTTGGAGGAATAAGAATTGATTATTGGTTGTATGATGTGTGCAGTTCACTGAGGATAATCGTGAAGGTTTCCATCGAGAGATGTTATTACTTTTAAGTTAAAAGAGAAGCTATATAAGCAAGTACTCCAAAATATGTTCGTTTATTCACCGTTCAGTATCCCATCGCGTAATGTTAAACTGCTGCCAAACGATCAGAAATCAATGGCATCCATATATCACCCACAAGATATTTTATTTGACATTCGTTTCATAGGGGTATAAATTAAAATTGAAATGTTGAAAAATTGAAAAATTGGAACAACTTCCTAATAAGGAAATCAGAAATATACGTATATTGGTATATTTTCGTTCATTTCTGGTAGACCCTTTTGACCGGAAATTGAAAGCTGAGGCAACTAAAAATAAATATCACCCTTTCAAACTTTCTTGCCTATACATGGCTATAAATGTGCATTTAAAAACAATTGTAGCTTCAGAGTGACGGGAAGAAGTTTGTAAGACATAATTTGATGTAGGTATTGTCTAACGTTGGTTCAAGGAAGTAGATATATTTTATTCATGGTACTCAAACAAATAGATCTTAGATTGATTTTTAGATTATTGAAGCAGTTCATATATTTTACATTTCAGAAGCTATTATGGTAGTTTTACAATCTTTCTTCTCTGTAAATGAACAACGCAGCTTTTTATAGAATTACGCAAACATTTAAAAATATTATAACATGGTTTTAGTTTTAGTTATTTAATTTGTATAAAACCGATGAAAATTAAAATATTACATATCACTATTTATTAATACCATTCCCTTGCATTCATCGGTGGCTTCATACTGTTACTTTCTATTCATTTAATATTTATAAGTTAATTGTCCTCTGTTTTAAATTAGCTCTGCAAATAAATAGGATAGACTTTAAATTTATTAAAAAAACTTAAGAAGTCAACTTTCCTATTCTATAAGGTTTATGGATAGAGCAAAATTTAACAAAAACTTCCTTCTCCCTACCCCACTCAACCCTTCAATTTACATTCTAGAGTTAATTTAAATTTCTAGAGTATAGTTATGACAGTTACATTGGAGATTAAATAACATTAATTTAATGTATAACTATAATTATTAGTTTTGCAAATACTTTTGATCTGAAGATGCCAAGTAAACGCACCGAATGTCTCAGCATTCAGCATTGCTCTTCTAGTACCCTTCCGCCATGGGTGTTCAAACTAACACCAGTAAAATTAAATATTCATGGAGTGATATCACGATGGCCTCTATTGATTATTTCACATTAAAATGGCCGCCTGTCACTCAAAATAAAAATAAGAAACACACCGAATAAGGAAATAAATAAAAGGAAATTCTCCCCCCCCCCCCCATCCCAAACTCTCCACCCCCCACCCACCCTCCAGATTCTTTACCCATCCGTGGTGGAGAAAACATTATCCAAAATTGAGGTATTTACATTTTTTTTTGAAAAATAAATATATTTCTTGGAAGAGATGTGGTCAAAATTTGTTATAAGTTTTGGTAAAAGTGGTTTTATTCGTTCGTAACATTCTTTCTTTATTGTTGTACTAGACCTTTTTCTAACAATATTACCGCTCTCTGCAACCAAAGCTGTTGCCAATCGACACAGAATAATATGACAATATATATATATAAACGAAAAAAAAAATTACATTGAATACATATTAAAAAAAAAAATAAGAATACAAATATTGCCAAAAAAAAATAGATTATTGTTGTAATAAAAAAGAAATTAAACTAATTATTGTCAACAAATAAATTTACATCAGTGTCCCTGGAATCGAAACACATTCGTTTCTATGGTTTTAATAATTTTCCTAGTTTTTCTACGGGTGTGTTAATTATTTCAAACATTTTTTGAATTCGTGACAAAAAATCCTATTTTATACTAGAGCGTGACAGTTAATTTTTTTATATCGGTTCATTTTTCAAGTGTCATGAACTTGTATCTTTGTTTTATTAAATGCGTTGCTACTTTATTTCTTGTCAATTAAATAAGATAATTAATAATTACCTTTCCTTGAAAATATGTATATTTACTACTATGTGTATATTATATACAACTGAATCTATGTCTTGAAAATTATTTATTCTACAGAGTAGTCTTACTTTTGTATGAAGAGTCAATTATTTATTACTACTTATTTTTTTTAACTAAAGTGATACTTCATTATGTTTTTGTTTTTTAAAATCAAATGGACGGAATATTTTTGTTATTTGTCATGCTAGTGTACGAAAAATTACGAATTTTAATTGGTGGTTTGATAAGGAAAGTTCAAAGCATACTGCTGAGCAAATTATTTTGTCAAAATCATTCAACCAGTAAAAATTGTTATGTGCTATAAATGGCAAGAATACGTAGGCTTCTGTAAGCATTGAAGGTCGTAATATTAATACCGTCTGCTTTTTTACTCTTTACATTCACTGACTTGTATTTTGTATAATTAAGTTAAATACTATATCAACCTTTCCATCTAATTAAAAAGTAATAATATTAAGGATTTTTGAGTCAAGTCATATATTTCAAAATATTTTATTTACCCAATTTAAAAATAAGTTAAATTGCTTTGTTAACTTTCAATTAGTACATTTTTAATTGATTTTTCTGCTAAAACTTGTACTTTAACTTGTATTTTAATTTTTGTATTTTTGTTTTTGTACTGCAAAAAAATTTAACTCAACATTATTATACTCAAAATTGTATTTGTGTGGGGATCACAAAGATGGAAAATGTACAGTTGTAAAAAGTAAGAAAAAAAAATAACATCGCAATTTTTTTTTTAGTGTTGTACAAAATATCATGAACTGAATACTTTTTTCCCCCAAATATATCTATTGCAGTATTGGGTGAAAAAAAAAACGATCGTGATATTTAAAAAAAACATGTGTCCATAAAAAGAGAAACTTTTAAAAACTTATTCTTTTAATTTGTCCGTATTTCTTTCGTTTCCTGTGAGTTGTTGATAAGAAGATGCTGTTCTGCACGATCGGTATCAATAACCGATCAATTCACAAAAGTATGGATTGTTTTTTAGTGGGACTGTACATGATTGCGATCGTTATAGATACGAACGCATTTTGCAATAAAAAATATGCGTAGGGGTGGCTGGTGTTTTTCGGGAGGTGGGGGATGCAATTTGTCGGCAGCGAAGGGGTGTAGTATGCAGCTCGCAAATTGCATATATGCAAGTTTGTAATGGGGGTGGGGTCGTCGGGGGAGGAGGGAGGGGGGGGGGGGGGGTTGTTGGGATTTTCCCTTCACACGTCACGTGGGGATGGTTTTTTTTGGGGAAGGGGGCAAGGGAAAGCCCTTTCCAAACTTCTATGCCCCTCCCCTCAATCAATCGCATTACCAGTTGCAAATATATTGCCTATCTATCGAATGTCGCTGTTGTCACTCGCACACGTGGTCTGATTAGCTGCGCACTCAGTGAGACAGTGAGACAGTCTGACTGAGGAATGTTGCGGGGGAGTCCTCAGTCATGTGACCTAGATACGTCACTCAAGACGTGGCGCACGTGATGCAAAGGCTTGAGGTAGGCCAGAAAGACGCGGCAATGGATTCACGCGTTGGCAAGTGATTGCTGAAAGAGAAACAAGTAATTATAAAGGTAGGAAAATAGTTCTGAATAGAAACAAGGCTTTCTGATGATATGTTAAATCGCTTTGGTCCAGGAAGTGAGGTTGTGATATGGCTGAGGATTTTAGGGTCTTGTGGCAATCTCAAAAATATTGTTTTCGCACGCCGTAGTTCGTAGACAAAAATCCGATTGAAACTCACAACAATGCGTGTCCATATTTAAAGGCCTCGATTTTTCTCCTGAGCTTTTCGTGATTGTGGGATTAACCTGTCATTTCGTAATGTGCCATCAGGATTATTGTATCGATTAGCTTTATTTTTCACCTCTACCGTTGCAACATTTTTGCATCGCCAATACTCAACTTTTGCATTTTTCTCGTGTGCCCGTTCGATTCCCCTCATGTGAATCCATAATCACTTCCCGCCTATTCCCCAAAAGACAGATCAGCAAAATAATGTTTTTGCCTCCGCCTATATTTTCCCCACGTTGCACCGCTGTGATGCACTTCTCCCCCCCCCCCCCCCGCGCCCCTCCAAACTTCAAACCAAACAGAGAAAAAAATCGCCGCGCATTTTCGCCATGTTTACAAAATCATACCCCGTTCGTGGCAAACATCTATATCGTTCTAGTTCTGTCGTGGATACAACAGCGTGACTAGTCCGCACAAAACCCACCCCGTTAAAAAATGATCTACCCCTCCTTCCTTTTGGATGGGCGATTTCCCCTATGGCCACATGTTATGGATGTATTTGCGAATTTCAGTTGAGTAGAGCGTCCAGTGGTGAGGGGTTGCCTGTATGTGCTGTCAGGGGGTGAGTGGTGGTAGGAGTGCATCCAGTGCAATGGTCGGCAGCGGGAAGCAGTGCAGACGAAAGTGAGGTTGCAGCCGAGTAGTTGCGTTGCCAACGCGCGGAACTGAACTGACGGTAATTCCCGCTTTAAAACCGCCTCTCTCACAACGTGGGTGATTTTTTTTTTGAATGTGGATTACATGTGTAGTTTCTTCGTGGTGTTTTCTTTTGTGTTTATTCTTATGTCTCTCTCTCTTACAAGTGTGAAGGAAGATTGTTATGCAGTTTTAATTGAAACTTATTGCGTAATCTTTGTTTGTGTACATTAAATGTGTTGTTATTGCGTTTTTAGGTAGGCTTTGATTATTAAACAGAAGATTGAGGATATTTTTAAAATTCGCACTAGTGCGTACAAATCAATTTTACCTGGGATATATTATTTCCTGCATTGTTTTAGTGTGTTTTGAACGTATAAAGTTGTGCTTATGTGAGTTCGGAATGCGCTTCGTAGAAGTAAACTCACTCTCCACGCTTCGTGATGAACTGTTGCTTAAAAACCAAACATGCTTTTCGTATTTTCAATCGTAATCTTGAATCACTTTTATCGTCATTTCTTGTGCTGTGTATTGTGATAGTGTGCGTTTCTTGTGGATTAGTTTGTGTGATAATTTGATTTCATCTTAACTGAAATCTGGATCTATTTGCATCAGACATTGTTACTGGAATGTCTAAAAAAAATCACAGTGCAGTGAACAAGAATTATTGCTTGCATAGCATGGATATACGCTATAAGCATTTTTGACAAGTAGTGAACAGCTTCAAGTTCTTCTTTATTGCACGACAAAGCATGTGCACGGCATACAAGAAAATTTATAGTGGCATTAGTTGCATTGTTATTTCTTTAAAGTAAAGTAAAGGATTTGTCTTTGAGATTGTGCTGTGTAGGTATTTTGAATATCCATGTGGCTGCTTTTCTCTTAATTTTACTGCCTCAACCACATGCATCTCATTGCGTTCACTATTCACAACGTCAAATAAAATTTTATGCTATTTAGTTAAAGCTATTTGGTCAAACCATTCATGTTTTATTATAATTGTTATTATTTCATTAAAAAAAAATGTTATGTTCGATTTGGACCTACAAACTTCTAGTGAATATTTTAAACATTCCGTAGATTATTAAGATAATATAAAATTGTTTCTACTGAAGATAAAACAAGTTAATAGAAGATGTTTTGTAGGTACCGCCCTAACCCACCCCCTCCTCATTGCGTGTAGCTGCCCACCACCTTCCCTCCTCTGCGGGGCGGTGGGGGGAGGGGGGGGGGGGAGAGAGAGGGGTTGTATTGCACATGCACATAAGCATGCATAATTTTTGCTATTTTCAAGTGGCTGGAATATCTTAAGATGTAGTTTGGACTCTCAGATTGGAAAAAACATTGAGCACAGCTCTTCTTCTAGATATGTTTTGACTGTTGCTTGCCATGCCTGCTGTGTGTACCGAGAGGGGTAGCGGGGGGGGGGGGGGGGAGGGGGCGTGTGTACAACATCAAACACAATTGTGAAAATATTGAACAGTGTATAAGCAAAATCCTTGTTATGACAAAATAGTTGATGAACTTCTGTTTTTAAGTAAAATTTTAGAAACACACAAAACAACCTACGCAATCATTTAGAACACATTTTATTTTATGCCGTAGATGCGTTGTCTAGTCTATGTTTTAATTTGTACGAGACTATGTACTCCATAGTTTTAGTGAACTTTTAATTTCTGCTGGGGTTGGGTTAAACATGACAAAAATGAAGTATTCGCTTTAAACAAGAACCACAATCATGCTAACCACATCATGTGTGTAAAGTATTGCCTCTGTGCACACCATGATCATGCCTTAATTGCAACTATTATTTTAATGCATGTTAATGTATAAGCTTTGATTATTTTAACCCCCTCAAAAATATGTATTATTGTAAAATGTTAATTTGAGTTATAAAGAATCGTAATAGTATTTGTAGTGGAAGTATGGAACGTGTGTACAAATTAGGTTTTCAAGTGTTGGCGGAACGAATTCGTGCAATCAAATTAAAGATTGGAAATATGTGTTCATTCATTTTCTGAGTAACTGGGAAACATAAATGTTCTGTTGGTTTATGTTAAATGTCCTAAATTAATCTTTTATTTATTTTGCAGTGACTGTTCCACTCATTGGCAATTAAGTACAAAAAGGGCTGATCCAATAATGCAACTCAATTGACTCTTTGAAAAAATCATCGCAACCAACAAGTGACGACGGTATTTTACTGACAAGTGCAATATTACTTTTACGGGCTGCAAACTTAGCAACACCACCAAAGCTGAGTTTGTTAAATGTGACTTTAATCTACCAAAAAACAATCAATTGCGAAAAGCCTATTTAGATAAATTTCCAAAAAACGAATCAAAAAGCAAGTGCTTCTTCAAAAAAAGTTCCTTATTAAACGTAAACTAATATGTAAAAAAATATATTTAGAGATGCCAGAAGACGAAATAAACACCCTTATATTTTTGACGCGATCCCATTTCACTTCTACGGACCTAACCTGAATTTGCGCCTTTTTCGTGTCATGTATAGCGATACTTAAACGATAACAATCAAACAATATCACAACCAAACCACAACAAAAGGTCATTTACAAATGACTAACGAACAACAACAAAAGAAACCCACTCGCCAGGACATGAAAAAAGTGACTTGGAACCATCTGATAATTTAACGATAGAGAACTCAGCAGTGGAAAGAGCTCTGCAAGTGCCTAAACCACCTCACCAAGACTTATCCGGATACACAGTGAACTTAGTGCGCCTGTTTCCTCGTTTCCTCGCTGGCTGAAGGATTAACTAACCAACAAGGTAAAGAATAAACTTAACAATACCATTCATTATCAAACATGAAACGGTTATTACCAAATCAAACGTTGATTATGTAGGATTGTATTGAAGCACGGAATGGAAAGTTATTTCTAAGGTAAATATGCGTGTCTATGGGGCATGCATATTTGCAGCACAGGGAAAGAGAGATCTAGTGAAATATCGATGGTTTTATGTGTATTTTCTTGGTAAAAAATCTATGAATTGCGTAACATAGTAAGTTACCCAAGTTAGTTTTCATGACTAAACTATGATACTTTTTCTCATTATTATAGCAGCTATTAAAATAGTTATAATAACGAATTTTGCGATAACTCGATAAAGGGTCAATATTACGATACTGTTACCGATCGCTCTAACAACAACGATGATAATAAAATAACAGTACATAATAAATCAAAAGGTAACAATACGAAATGTATATTATTAAACTACAATTATTTAATTGTGATTTTATGCTGCAACAATTACAAACTCATTATCTCGATAACTAGTCTTAAAGTCATATGACTCCACGGTAGCACAAACTGGGTTTGAGTCCCAGTTGGGTCAAAACTGAATGGTAGCCGTGGTCGATTAGGCGCCAGTCTAGCAAACCAGGGGTTCTGTATTCCAGGTTCGATCCTTGCTCGGGCATGGATATCATGAGGGGGTTTTCATCTTTATACAATCATATTATCTCTCAGCGTCGTTGCCACAAAATATAAGACGTAAAGCTCAGTCATTTTCAACATCAGCAGTACCACACAGTTACCTACATAAGACACTTCGTGGTAGCTCTATACCATTCATATGTGAAATCATGAGCATTCCCGCACTAAAAACACCTGTAAACATTTTGCAAACAAACTCATTAACAAATGTAATAACAAATGCATACATTGCTTTGCAAATAGGACGTGTCAGAAAAGTGCTCAATTTCATCTTCTACCTAGGATCGTCTTTAGTTCTAATCAAAGTGTTATTTTTATTTTTGTATGCAGTCTTGAATGACCGTTGAAGCGTTAGTCTCCTCTCTCTAGTCAAATCAATTACAGAACACTCCTGCTATATCCACTAAAGTTACCTACAATGTAAATCCATAGAACACGGATGTATTGAAGGAAACTACGGCTATTGTTCAACGAGATTTTTATTCTTGCTCATCTGAAATACAAGCATCATAAAAATTATTTTTTGCTTCACATGATGTTCAAAAAATGTAAGCTGACGTTATTCGTTGATTTTGGGCGGGTGATGATAAACAATAGGTGCCAAAATTTATGTTCGTGACACATAGTAGAGACAAGCTGGTGCCATGTACATTGTACACCACTGATCATAAAAGAAACACAAAGAAACACAATGACAGGTTACACAACCTGCGAGAGACAGATTTCATATTTTTTTTCGCGGGAGCTTTTTATATTCAGTACGTAAAGTAATATATTATATAACATAATATACATGTGTTTTAGCAACCTTTGGTTGAATTACTCTAATTTTTTGTTATCACTGAAAAACTAGTGAATGAATATTATGAACAATCAATTATGCATGCAGATACTTTTCTATTTTAACACACAATAAAGAAGGGAAATGTAAAGGCAATCGTAATATTTTGTTTGTGTACATTTGAAGTGATGGCTGTTGATAAATCATACTCTAGATCGTCTAATTATTGTTCTTCTAGGTTTTAGTATGAACCATCATGCTATGTTGCAAAGTATATATATGGCTTTAACAAAATACGTTTTGTTGGATTGATTTTGTTTTTTAAAAAATTGTCTAAAATTTGTGACAAAAGTACAAATTTGATGTGGTTTTAAACTTATGCAATAGATTTATTTAAATTGTGTAAATGTTATTTGTCACAGCCGTCCATATATTCTTTGAAAACAGTTTCGTACCATTTTCAAAAACCTTGACGAAAATTGAGGCTTCCAAATAATACCCTACTAACACTAGAGTCAAATTCTAAGTTAAGTTCGCTGAATTTTGTGTTCGAGAAAGGGCAATCAACATTTTTACAAAGTTCGTCCAAGACTACGCGACATTAAAATACTTCCCTATAATTACCAAACCCACCCTTAACTAATACAGTACTTATAAAATAAAGTTAAGGTACTTAACATTATCTATCATTACTTTGTTTCTGGCTAGTTCGTTGTAATAATGACAAATTAATGTAGGTGTTTAGTTTTTACGAAGAATCTTTCATCGTATGTTTATTAACAAAACTCTAGTCTTTGTAAATTGCATATTTACGGCAAACAAGTACTTTGTAAACGTATCCAACCATTTCACAAGCGAAGGATATTACATTTATTAAATACACATTAACAATGGTTCGGCAACTCTGTAGTTTATGCAATGTTTTTGACTAACTTTTGTGAAGAAATGTGTGCTTAGAATATTCCCCTGTTTCGTTATTTAATTAGTTACTGAATCTCTATTCCATTCAGTCATACAACTGAGTTACACAAGTACATATTGTAACCCACAAGGACACATTCAATCACAACATGTTATCATCGGCTAAACTAAGCTATACTTAAATTAGGGAACATTTCGGTATCATCGACTCTTTCCTCAAGCACAGTTCAGGCAGCATTGCTCTGTAGAACATCACCGAACAAATACGATACAATGTAGACAGAGTGAAAAACTTGAAGCTTCAAAACAATTAACAACAATAGAAAGATAAATACTTTTATAATTGGTTTATGTTTGTGTTTGGTGGTTGTGAATTAGAGTTAAAAGTGTTATCAAACTATAGTTGAGATAATGCGATGAGTGCGTTATCACAATTAGCGAGACACAGTCTACTTCTCTTTTAAACACCAGGGTACATCCAGGTCCATTTCTTGAATGGTTGACATCTGTTTTCGCGTAACACTTTTCACTAGATCACTGTCTATATAAGGGCATGTTGATAAGGAATATACAAAAGTTGTCCAATAAGTTGTCAATTCCAATAGAACCAACAAAATTTTCTACTTATCTGGTTCCTATCATTTACTTGACACAGATTCATTAGGGATAATTTAAGACCGTGGATACCTGGAAATTCCTAACACAGCAGGCGTGACTAATAAGGTATCTTCACTCTATTAAAAGCGGAAGAATGTCTCTACGAATGTCTGAAAAATGAACGTCAGGAATCTGTCCGTTTTCTTGAAACAGTGTGCATGAATAGGGCAGTAGATAAGGATCTGGGATGTCGATATGAGAGTAGTTACGTCGGGGTGGTACAGGACTCGATCGCAGTTCTTGACTTTCAAATGAAGAATCTGAGAAAAAATTTGATTGTTGATGTTGGAGTTCGAACCCACGACTTACGGGACTAGATCTACGTGTGTTACCACTAAGCCAACTGTCTTAGTGAATGACCATCCTCTAAGTTCCACCCGGATGTAGTGATAACCATGTTAATGGTTATCCAATCAATTCTATAGACTGTATAGCTGCATAGCTGTTATGACAAGCGTGAGAATTAAGGATTTTTTGTTCCCATCTTTAAAATGGCATTCACTATCAAAATTTTGGAATAATGCGGAGAATACCAAGATCTAAATATATTCGCAAAGAGATGGTTCAAAATATATTACGTTTGGATCAAATTAGACAATATAATTGTAATTGTATAATTTTTATCCAAACACAACCAAAGTTGCATCTTTTTGGGAGATTGTATGTATACCTTAATAATATCTAGCCCCACAATATTCGAAATTTTATCATTGATTGTAATTTTAAAGATCAC
The DNA here is from genome assembly GCA_945910005.1 of Isoperla grammatica. NCBI lineage: Eukaryota > Metazoa > Arthropoda > Insecta > Plecoptera > Perlodidae > Isoperla > Isoperla grammatica. Next base: position 12,450,132 of record OX246746.1, read on the forward strand.
TACAAAACGCTTAAGTTCTCACCCATTTCATGGTGTGTCGAACACCCTTAATAATATTAAGTGTCAACGACGTGATCCATTGACTACATGTTATGCGGGACATTGCAATAGCACCTACCGTTTAAACGACTGCCCCCTTACAAGACTGTAATTATGTACTCGGATACATATATAGTTATAAGCGATAATAATTGTATATACCCCATGCGCAACAAGAACATCCCTTTCAATCCACGGTATGTAGAACCTACACCTCTTGCGTGAAAATTCAACCGCGAAGCATAAAAACATGTAATATCAATTTAACAAACGAATGAATAAGTATATGAAATTTTATTGGCCAATCGTTTAAACAAGAGGTGAAACAAATTGCTTCTAAATTGCCGCAAAAAACTTTTGAAGGGTTTCAATGGGGTTTATTGGGTGGAAAAAAAAACATCACCCCTGGGGAGGAATAAAAAACAAGGGAAAAACTTGTATAAAAAACCGTTGAGGGGCTATAAGGTTAACAAAAAATGTATGAAAAAGCGTGTGTAAGCCTTCATTTAAACGCGATAGCAGTAGTCATTGTAATGCGAGCTGACATGTGGCCCAACTCCAAAGAGTATATCAACATTTTATTAACATTACTTGGTGTAAAAAAAAAAACTCACACAAAAGGGCAGGCAGAGAATGTTTTGTGTTTTGTGATCACCCACTGTGAAAAATTAGGCGGCGATAAGTGAGCAACATTATGTTGAAACGTACCACAATACGGTTCTGGGGGGGATGGAGGTGTTATGTTAGGAACACAGTAGCACTGAAAATATTAGCATTTATTTATTTGCTGCAAGTATGATTGTGACTGTATTGTGTGATGTGTGTGTGTGTACTATTTTGTATTGATATATATATGTTTGTTCTTACATTCTCGTGGATGTGTTGTGACCCTTATGTAGGGTTTTTCATGCGAGAAGGCAACGAGTAACAAATAAAACAAATATCACACTGTAAGTGTATCGGTCAAAAATGGAGACAATTACATTTTGAAGTAAGATTATAAAGATGCCAAAACTAATGTGATTTAACTCAAATTATATATCATAGACTTCTTTTAAAATTAAAAACTTGCTTACGCTATTATTTGTTTTAACCTTTATGAATGATTCAATTAATTCAATATAATAAATAAACTATGATTCTAAAAATTACAAGGATATGTATTTGTTAATGGATACTGACATGGATTTGCGATACACGCATATACTTTGTGTTGCTTTCTCTAAACATCATTGGTAACCAACCTTCACGTTAAAAAACTAACCTACCCCTAAAACATTAAGCATTCAATCCATACCCACAGCGTTTTAAATCGTTTACTTCATTTCAGTCAGAGAGAGGCAAAGATGTTTTTTTTAAACCTTCGTGGAATTTTTACCACGTAAACTGTGCAGATATTTTAACTCTCAGTAACTGTGGGATGAGCTGTTTTTGATTCGTTTAATGCTCGATATCCTAATTTGCACCGGCATAATTGCCTTGGCTGCAGAGGCTAATTAAATTGTAGCCCTAACTCGATGTCTGGGCAGCATGCAAACCATTTTTAACACTATTAAGAGAACGAAGTGGTATAATTTACCTCTTGTCATTTCCCTTTTAGCAGAATTCTTTTCAGATCGTTTGTTTACGTTATTTCCACATGAGGAGTATTCACAAGAATCTCTGAGCCGAAACTGCCAACCTGGTCAGACCGTTATTGAATCTTGACATATTTTGATTGCTGGTTTTGACACCAATTAAAATTACTACAAGACAGCATGCTTGTAGACCTGAGCACGAACTACAAACGTATTTCCAACGTATGCATATAATATTATGTTTTGTTTTCTTATGTTTCATTAATGTTTATTGTTTGTATGTACTGGTGGAAGTATGTTTGATTTGGGAATAAAATGGTCTTAAAATTGAATCGAATTGAATTTCCAACGCATCACTAAAATGCATGGTTTATACACGTTTGAGAAAGTACTGCTTCTCGTATTAAGATATGAGATATTGAGAATGAGATACATGAGATGATTGAGAGAGAAAAAATGTATTGTTTGCTGTCCAACATACATTGGGTGTGGGCCACAATGATCCAACATACTAAATACAATTATTAGAAAATACTACTTGGTGAATTTTTTTAACTGTGTACAGAGAGGTTTCTCTGGGTTTCTCAAAACAATGATGTAACCCTTTTAGTACTGAACAAATTGCGTAGGTGCAATAAATGAGGCTTGTTGGATAGATATGGCAAATGTGTTAATTTTTATGCCGCCGTTTGAGTTTGTAGCATTTAGTGTGTATAGAGTGTAGTACAAAGAAGTATTTTACTATCGCTATGTCGCATCACTTGCTGGCGTACATCAAAACACTGTAGACAAACAATTGCAAGATAATTAAAACCTTTGCAACGCTAGTGAGACAGGAGATGGGCCGCGTAAAAGAGTCAACCAATACAGAATGGAAATTACTCCATTTGTGTGTTGACAATTTACTGTCACTCGCACACGGACACCCTAAAGAAGCCTGTATACATAATATTCTACGATGAATGATATTTTAAAATATTATTATTTATTATTTAGTATCTAGTATCTAGTATCTATCTTCTAGCATTTAGTATTTAGTATGTACTATTTACGACCATGTCCTATTGACTATTTAAACGTTCATATGGGAGATATTGTATAATACTGTTTTTAGGTAAATACTTTTGACAAGTACGTATTCAAAAAAGGAGGGGAAAAATATATATATATAAATAATGCTCAACTTATTTCCACTGCTGCTACAGATTATTCCTAGGTAGGAACTGCAACGTTTAGTTTTACCTAAATAGAAAGATAGCTTCGTTTTAGTTTTATGGATTTTTTTATAAGCCTATAACGATCCTCTTCATCACGCCGCTTTTTATTCGGTGGGGGGGAGGGAGGGGGAGGGGGGCTTCAAGCCCACTCAAAATGTTGGGAAGCGCTGTTTGCTGACGCATCTATCTTGACACTCACATTAGAAACAAATGGCCCATTATCCATTTCCATGGGGCTGGTATGGCAACAATGTACGTGATACATACAGACGTGCAGTCAAGTTGGACGGATTGCTCTCAACTACACCACAATATGTTAAATTTAACAAGTCTACTTATTAAAGGTATTTTGTAAACCTTTGTCAACATCATGTTATTTTTTTTTTACCTTTTATCCACGTTGTCCAGAAACCGCCCATTCTAGGTCTAGTACATGAACGCGAATCAAATGAAACAACATTTACAATTTATTTAGAAGAGCCCCTAACTTTTTGAAACGTATTAAGTATATTATTGTAGTCATTACTTTAAAATGTGTGATATTATTTAAATACAGAGGGGTTAGTTTTAAAATAAACTGTGCCAGCATTTTTATAGTATTAGAAAATAGTTATGATGATTCAAGCAAGATATCCATCTTCGTTTAATTGATTGATATGTTAAGTAGTAAGAAAGACGAGCATTCATTGTTTTAGTCAACATTTAATTGAACAGATAATACCACGACCACATGAGAAAATATACAGACTAAAATCAATCAAGGAAAAAAACTGAATATTGTAATCTAAATGGTACTTTACATTTTGACTCTGACACATTATTTCATGTTTTGAAGTAGAGCTATACAAGTTCAAGGTAACTGTCTCACGCCGACCCCAGATCATTATCTTATGCCCCTTCTATGCCCAATATAATGAACCTGTTTCAAGTACATGGTAGGAACTAAGTAGGTACTAAGCATGGTAGGAACTAAGTAGGTACTAAGCATGGTAGGAACTAAGTAGGTACTAAGCATGGTAGGAACTAAGTAGGTACTAAGCATGGTAGGAACTAAGTAGGTACTAAGCATGGTAGGAACGTAGTACTATCAGACTCCGCTATTTCGTAAGCATTGAGACTACGTTGGGGTATTATACGTATTGGATCTGATCTGCATTAATACGAAAAGACAAATACTTAGTCTATAATACGTAACTTTAAATTTTTACTGGAAATACTATCATCTTACTCTAAAAATTATGCAGACACATATTTAATAGTTAATCAAGTTTTTTGATGTGAAAAACTCGTGTTTATATTTTTGTCTGAGTGGCCGAGTTGGTGGTAAAAATTATAGGGAATCCTCTTTAATTCCCCACAACAATAGCACAGTCTATGTAACAGACACAAAGAGCTTAATCCGAGCGAAGCCGAGCTTTTAGTTTTTCTCTTATAAAGCATAAAAAGCTTTACGTATTAGTTCGCTATTATTTTCAATTTTATCGCGGTCGTCAACATATTTTTGTATTTTAAATTGAAGCAAATACCACTTTGTTAAGTGTGATTGTGACAAACAATTCATTGTATCCCACACAACAATCAGATAAACCTCTGTTTTGTATTACGATCGACAAAATTTATATATTTTTTTACGAATTTTTTCTTTGTCATTATTATATTGTTTTGCTTAATTCAGTAAATTTTATAACATTTTGTTTTATTTGTTAAAAAAATTTAGAAAATACTTTAATTTCTGAGTATGTCTAATCTTGATATTTTTATATTTTGATTTAAATAATTTTAATCTATTACAAATACGGGTTTCTTAAAGAAATTTTAACATGTATTGACCTACGGTTTATGCCATTGAATACTTTTGACGCACACTTTTTTTAAAATATATCATAGTCTGTGATGTGGTAGTGCCTGGCCCTAGGTTCTAGATATAGTTCTGTTTAGGCTGAAATTATGTGATCATTTATTTTGTTATAGTAAATACCATGAATGTTATAGTATGCATATCGTCTCAATCTTCTTTTTTTCAGTAGAAATGGCCATGGTTTGTCATAACCTTAGTCTAGGCTAGCCAAAACCCATATGGTAGTACTGAATTTAAATTTGGTACTTAGTAAATATAGGCTTTACATAAAATATGTTTACCTTTAAGATATTGCTGAACTTTGGATTTCCTTCACCACAACATAATATAATCATAATTTCCTTTCCAACTTCGCTCAAATACGATGAAAAATGACAAAGACCACACCTTTATTAAATTAAAGGTTTTTATAAACTGGTGATGTACAGTATGTTTCCATTTGTGTAGCCGAATTATTAAGATTCTGTTGAGCCCACACATTTTTGCTGGTTTCAATAACATCTGCATTAAGTGTATTGTGGCGTAGCTTATCTTAGAACAACCTTAATATTTAAGGGAAAGTGAACTTTCCGACGTGGTATAACGTATATTCAGATAGTAACTGTTATATATTTCTTCTGTACTCTATTTGATGACTATAGATGGCAGATTAACTAATGTCCGAATGTTGATACGAATTGGAATGAGGACTTAAGATCTGGACATGAAATCGTTTTGGACACGGTCTTCTACTCGCATTGTTACTTATGTTTGATACAGTTTCTTTCAATGCGAGTTTTTGTTATTGTGATTTTATCAATTGCGAATTCTTTTTGGGCCACTACGATAAAACCCAAACCCATTGAAATCTCGTAACCACTGATGCAAACCAGGCGGCTTAGCCCTTTATAAATAAGTCCCTCTATTGCAATTGCAGCTTCTTGAATTTCCAACCTGAGAAACGATTATCTCCCTGCACACATGTCTGTTCATGCAACACGTTGTTTGATTTCAATAACTGGTTCTAACCGCTGATTAACAGTAGTAGTGCAACAATAAACTTTCAATTGACCTGCATGTTTTTCTGTGCTCATTTCTGGAAAAGTGTTTGCACCCCTCCGTCTGGTAATTGCTATGGTAATCATTATATTTTATTCAGTGGAGTTGATTTTTGCGAAGATAAGTGCGCAAATTATGCACATTTTACCCTGTCAGATTATGCGTTTTGTTTGTTTTTTTGTCAAGAATTGGGCTTGTGTGGTAACGACTACAAAGTGGGTCGCCATTCAACAAATTTTAATCGTTTTTGCGACTAAGAGAGTATGCATTTTATATTGTTCAATTAATTTTTATTCTATACTATTTAAAACACTCAAATATTTCTAGGAGACAAATGGGTATTATTTTTAAAACGAATTTCAAAATAGTATTTCCATTTCCTTTGAACAAATACAAGTGTTAATCCACTTCATAAAGTACCTTTGCATCGGAAGATGTAGTATCAAGTAAACACAGATTAATGTCTACAAATCCATGTTATAATCTTGAGCACAATGCCAACGAGTTGTGGTCTGAATCAACATGAAAAGTATCTGTTACCATCCATTTTACCATCATTTCTTATCATATCAATCCACACATTTCTTACAATAATACACACACTATGTTTCCAACGATTATCATGAATCATGTAACTGTTTTTTTCGTGTCAGCTGTTTTTAAACAAATAAAATATTACAACTAATTATTTTGAAACACACGTTTGACAAAACTGAATTAGTCCACACAATAAGATCACTGTAGGGCTTACACTGTTAAAAGTATCTCGATGTCTTTGGCATCGCGTCAGTACCTAAGGATGATAGCGGAACAGCTATCGCAATATAGCATTAACGCGATGCCAAAAGCATCGAGATAATTTTTAACTGTGTAAGCCCTACAGTGATTTTTAAAATATTATTCCAGTTAACAAGAGTATTTTTTTTTTATTAACAATAAGATCACATTTTTTTAAAGTTTCTTCTACGTGTGCAATGGAATGCATACGCATTACTTTATAACCAATGTAAACTTTTACTTGTAGTTTGGGGCAGAACACTTGTCCACAAAAAACGACAAACATAAAATCGCAACAAATGTGATTTTTGTACCGTGACGATAAACTAGGAAAACGCTCTGTTTGACACGTTGATAAGCGAGAGCATCCATATCTACGAACGTTCTGGCGAAAAGATCTCAAAGCTAATAAAAACAACAATTAACAACAATTCAAGAATGCGCATTGCAAAATTTTTCATAATTTCCATAGCTATTATACTTCCCGACATTGTTGGATGCAATGCAATGTGCGTTGCTAAGAATTTTCGTTGTCATTCTGTCTAGTGTTTTCGCCGTGGCCGCCACCGTTACTAACAGTTATTGACAGCATTTGAAATGTAATTTCTGCCTCTAATACGTATCAGATTGCGTTTACATTAGTATATTCGTGAACGGACAAAAATTTACTATAAGATAGCCACCTCACATTTTGCTGTTACTGTGTTTCAGAAATATATTTTCGAGTAACTTTTGTGTAACTTTGCCAATATTAAATAGATCGCCATAAAATGAACATATTCGTAACCGGAAAAAGCTTTAGAAAAAAATGGCTATCTCACATTTTGCCGCAATTTTGTTTCAGAAAAATATTTTGCAGTAACTATGGTGTAACTTTGTAACTTTTCGAACGATTTTGCCTCAAAACTATACAACTTCAATCCACATCGAGGCTTGTGGATGGTCCCAAATTTCAAGTTGATCGGACGTTCCGTTCCACCGCTATCGAGAGACATTAAAAAAAAAAAAAAAAAAAAAAAAACAGAACGAAGTGCCATAAGAGTCTAGTGGAGACGCTTGCTTCGCTCGCTTAAAAACAATTACTGTAATTATAATAAGGAAACAAAGCAATAACGTTATCAATACGAAAAAGTAAACATAAAAAAACGAAATAAATCTAAAACCACCATTGCAGCAATTCAAGCAAAGCCTATGCTGATGCATCAGACGCATCTATGCTGACGCTGTCACCAACAATACACGTTAATTACCAGCTATAATCGGTCCCTCTATAGCCTGTATGCTTGTATTTATATGAATGTATGCGATTTACGTATTATAAGCGTGAAAGCAACATTCTGCTAAGAGGCTTATCCTGAAACCATAGACACATTGCAGTGTTTAATGCTGTGAAAATAGACCATAACGGTATTAAATAGAGTGCGAATGTGCTTTTTGTTTACGATAACCTAGAATTGGATTCTTTTGAAAATTTATCATGTAACTCGATTTAATGCATATTTGTTTAATGGGGACATTTTTGTTTTTGGTTTTGTTTTTACGGTATAAAACACTGGCTAATGGACGATGCCACAAACAGGCGCATTTCAGAGCTCGAGTTCTCTTCTTGAAGCCGAATTGTAAGATTGACAATTTCCTACACCAACATTAGTGACAACAATACTTTTCCCTTTTCAATTATTTTATCTTTTATAAGTATTGTTACGAAAACTGAAGCTTTCGATTACTACTTGACCTTAGCAGACGTATTTTTCTAGTACTCTCTAAATCGGTCAGTGCTTGAGGAAGGTGCCGAAATGTTCGAAATATTGTTATAAAATAATTTGACTACTGTTTCAGTAATTTTTTTTTTTAATTAATTGTAGTGGATATTCTTGTAAATATAGAATAGTATTTCCTCGTAATAGATCATAAACAATATCTTCGATTGGAAGCTTATAAAAGCAATATTAGTAAATGAATAATATCGTGCGTGCTTTATGCTTACACTTGAAATACAAAACAGGGGAGCATAGCTTTGAAAAACGATTGCTCGCGCATTATAGGCTTATTGGTGGACGGTAAAATATTTCGGGCTATTTTTTAATTATGATTGATTGCAATTTTATTTTTATGATGTGAGTGATATAAGCCTGTGGAAACTCCCATTTTTTTCAGTGACAAATTTGACAAGCTTTCGCGTGCTTTTCGTGTTTTTTTGTTTTACTTTAGAGATAAAATCGCATGGCAATTTGGATATTATTTCTACGAACACAAAGTAAACTTAGTGAATCATTATAACCTTTGAGTGGATGTTGATGAAATGAACTTCCCAACGCATTAGGTTTACTTTTTTACTTATCCAGTTTTCTTACACACCGCAGTTTCTAAAATAAGTATTTTAAAATAGACTGTTTCAACTTGACAAATAAGCGACGTAAGTCATATGTACTCGTTTTAGAAGATTGTGGGCTGACAATCACAACAATTTACAGTGTGTGGACTCATGAAATATTGTTTCATTCAAGAAAATAATCAATATCACCTGAATCATAACATGTATTGAACATACTTTCAAAAACCATTTGTTGTATTCAAGAATGCAAACAGAGGGTTTTGCTTTAAGTTTAACCGCTCGGGAATATTTTAACTTGACATCGCTATTAAATATTATCACAGTATGTTTTTATTTTTGAAGCTTGGCGTTTTATCAACGGAGAGGTATTTATGAACACGAATAGCAACAATTTGCCATTATTTAATCTTACATAGAAGACCCGCACTAGTCTATACAGATATTTGTGTAAACTTTCATTGTTGAGAAACTGTAATGATCATAGAAAAATAATGTGACAGTAACAACAACAGCAACAACAACGATATATCGATTAGTTTATTTTAGTGTGTCTGTGTGGTAACACTGCTATAGAAGTTGTGGTGGCAGTGCTGTGCAGTGGCCTAAAAATGTAGTTACATGCTAAGTGATCTTTCTGTGTTTAATTATAATAAAGTCTAGTTTATATCCACTGGAAGACTTTTATATCAACCTTAAAATAACCACAAACTCATCCTCAACAGGTTATGGGCCCAGGATATTCTGTGGCATAAAAAGTAAAAGTAAAAAACGTTAAAAAAGTGTTGTGTTTGTGCCGATGCAGAAAGCAATGCGTGTTGGCGTGGCGTGGGCATTGTGGCGTCAGTAAAATCAAGGTAGGCCTAAAAATGGAGCCGGGTGCGGGAGCCATATCAATAGAAGAAACGGCTCAGATTGAAAAACTAACAAACTCGGAAAGTTTCCAAGTTTGGAACTTTCAAATAAAAATTCTATTCAAAGCCTATGGCTTATTTGAAATAATAAATAGTGAACAAAAGCTGGAAGACTGCACTAGAGAAGAAGACATAAAACTATGGAAGAAAAAGGACGCAAAGGCACAAAAAGTCATAATAACCTCTATTGATAAAAAGATCATGATGCATATCATGAATTGTGCAACATCAGCTGAGATGTACAGCAAGTTGTGCGGCATTTATCAAAAAGATAGCGAGCAACAAAAGTGTGCTCTGTTGCAAGAGTTTTTTAACTTCTGTTTTGAAAAAGGCAGTGACATTTCTTTACATATTAGCAAATTGGAAAATCTGGCATACAGACTTAGAGCATTAAATCAAACAGTAGATGACGAGATGCTCATGTCCAAAATCTTGAGCACCTTGCCTGAATCGTATCGTCACTTCCGAACAGCATGGGAGTCGACACCAGCTCGGGACCGTACCATAACAAACTTAACCTCAAGGTTGATTTCGGAAGAAGCAATGGGAAAAAACTTCGAGAGTGAAAAGTCATTGGCGTTTAGTGCATCAGGAAAAGTGTGCTATAAATGCAAAAAACCGGGACATGTGAGTAAATTTTGCAAAACGGGAGAAGGTGCTGGAACAGGTAAAACAGTAAAATGTTACAGTTGTGGAAAAACATGCCATTTTGCAAGAAACTGTAGTACGAAAAATGATTCAAGTAATAACAAAGGTATGATTTGTCAAATTTGTAAGAAAAATAACCACGAAGAAAAAGACTGCTATTTTAGAAAACGTCAAGAAGCTCAAAATAAAGAACCACCCAAGAGAGAAGGGAAAGTAACGTTTTTGACAACAGAAGCGAGACAAGATCTAGAGAAAAACATGTTTGTAGTGGATTCTGGCTCAACGTCACACATGGTGAATAATATCGACTTATTGAGTAACATCCAAGAAACAACAGTTGACATCTGTGTGGCTAGAAAACATACAGGGATGAAAGCACAAGGTAAGGGAACTGTAGAAACCGACGTTTGTGTTTTGGAAGATGTTTTGTATGTGCCTGATCTCAGTAAAAATCTATTGTCAGTAAAAGCCATAACAGAAAACGATGGTCACGTTACTTTTGAGAAGAACAAAGTATACATAAAGAAGAACAACAAAACAGTGTTAGAAGGTGAGAAAAACGAGAATGGGCTTTATTTACTGAACCTTGTAAAAAATGAAGAAAGCATGCTTGCCATGAGTAAAGAAGAAAAAGTTAGTGACTGGCATAGAAAACTAGGACATTTGAGTGTGAAAAACATGAAAAAGTTGATTGAAAATGAAATGACTACTGGACTGGATGTAAGCAAAAAAGATTGTGACTGTCTTGAAGCAATCTGTGAAATATGCCTTAAAGCAAAACAAGTAAGACTTCCTTTCAAAAGTGAAAGAAGTAGAGCAACAAGACCACTTGAGATTATACATACAGATATAGCTGGACCAATTGATCCACCAACATGGGATAACAAGAAATATGTTCTAACAGTGCTTGATGATTTTACTCATTATACAGTGGTATATCTATTGAAGAACAAGAATGAAGCACAAGAATACTTAAAAGAATATGTAGAAGAAATGGAGGCATACATGAATTTAAGGGTGTCAAAAATGAGAAGTGACAATGGTGGAGAATTTGTTAACAACGAACTTAAAACGTGGTGTAAGAAAAAAGGCATTGTAATGGACACAACGGTACCATACACTCCACAGTTAAACGGTAAAGCTGAAAGACTTAATCGCACGTTGCTGGAAAAGGCCCGATCGTTAATTTTCGACTCAGGATTAAGCAAGATATTTTGGGGTGAAGCCATAAGAGTGGCAGCTTACATACTGAATCGAAGTCCAACGGAAAAATTGTCGAAAACACCAAGTGAAATGTGGACCGGTAAGAAACCAGATGTATCAAATCTTCAAATTTTCGGCAGTGAAGCATACGCAAAAGTACTGGGTCATTTAAAAAAACTGGATGAACGAAGCAAAAAGTATATTTTTGTTGGCTATACACTTAATGGCTACAGATTGTGGAACGAAGAAAAACAAGAAATTGTGGTATACAGAGATGTGATATTTAAAAAACCGAAAAATCAAGATGTGACGCAGAGTTCAAGAAAATTAAGAATTGAAGAACACAATACCGAAGAAAACGATGAAAGTATACAAAATGAAGCCGTGGAGCAAGAACAAAGTGATGACGGTGATCAGTCAAGTGAAAACCTAACTTCGAGTGAAGAAGACGAAACCGAAGAAGATGAAAACCACATGCCAAGATTAGGAGCAGGACTCGGAGATCAACAAGTAGACAGAAGAGGAAGACAGATAAGAATTCCAGAAAAATACAAAGATTATGTGATGTTAACCTATAAAGAGGCCATATCAGGACCAGAAAAAGAAAAATGGAAAGCAGCGATAGAAGATGAAAAGATGTCACTGAGCAAGAACGACACTTGGGAATATGCAGACATCAGTGAAACCAACGGAAAGAAGATACTGACAAGCAAATGGGTATTTAGAACAAAAGATAATGATAGACACAAGGCAAGACTAGTTGCTAGGGGATTCCAACAAGAAAAGGGACTAGACCATGAAGAGGTTTTTAGCCCAGTCGTAAATGTGACGTCATTGCGCTTGCTGTTAGCCCTGTCAGTGGAAAAGAATTACATAATTGAAAATTTCGACATCAAAACCGCATTTCTTTATGGTGATCTACATGATGAAGTTTATATGTCTATTCCTGAAGGTTATGAACAAAAGGAAAATAAAATATGCCGTCTAAAAAAGGCACTATACGGCCTGAAACAAGCCCCGCTTAGATGGAACGAACATTTCACATCTTTCCTAAAAAGCCAAGGAATGCATCCATTAAATGTTGAGCAGTGTATCTTCAGAAATGAAGAGGGTACATTGTTCTTAGCCATTTACGTGGATGATGGATTAATAGTTGGAAAAGATAAAACCGAAATAAACAATTTGCTGAAGAAGTTAGAAGAGAAGTTTGAAATGAACAAGTTCGACAAGGTAGACACATTCTTAGGAATAAAAATTACTAGAGAATCAGACTGGATGAAACTTCAACAAAAACCTTATGTGAATTCAGTTCTAGAAAAATTTGGAATGGAGAATGCAAAGTCAGCAGTAACACCAATGATACATTATGATAGGAATGAAGAACAGAAGAAGAGGGAAGACAAGTTTCCATATCGTGAAGCTGTTGGAAGCCTACTATACTTATCGAACAAAACGAGACCAGATATTGCTTATTCCGTAAGTTACAGCAGCCGAACTATGGAAAACCCATCAACAATGGACATTAATAATGTAAAACGCATCATGAGATACTTGGGTTCAACAAAAGGTGATGGTATTGTCTACAAAAGACAAACCGAAGAAAGTGATGGATCTTTACAAGTGATAGGGTATAGCGACTCAGACTTTGCTGGAGACACGGTTACCAGAAAGAGTACAACAGGGTTCGTAATATACTTCTGTGGTGGACCGATAAGTTGGTGCTCAAGAAAACAGCCAATCGTTGCCCTCTCCAGTACTGAGGCTGAGTACATAGCCGCAGCAGACTGTGTTAAAGAGTTGTTGTTTATAAAAGCTCTATTGAATGAACTTGTGAGTAGTGAAGTGAGTATTATTTTAAAAATGGACAATCAAAGTGCTATGACCATAATTAAAAATGGACAATTCAATCGCAGAAGCAAACATATCGATGTAAGGTTCCACTTCATAAATGAAAAGGTAAAAGAGGGATTGCTTAAAATTGATTACTTGTGTAGTGAACAAATGATTGCAGATATTCTCACTAAAGCATTGAATAACGTTAAGTTCCTCAAACACAAAAATGCACTTGTAAAATAAGATTAATGATCATAAAGTAGTATGTAGTAGAGTAGCTCAATATGAGAATTCTAAGTGAAATTTATTGTTTATAATCATTAGGAGAAGGTGTTGAGAAACTGTAATGATCATAGAAAAATAATGTGACAGTAACAACAACAGCAACAACAACGATATATCGATTAGTTTATTTTAGTGTGTCTGTGTGGTAACACTGCTATAGAAGTTGTGGTGGCAGTGCTGTGCAGTGGCCTAAAAATGTAGTTACATGCTAAGTGATCTTTCTGTGTTTAATTATAATAAAGTCTAGTTTATATCCACTGGAAGACTTTTATATCAACCTTAAAATAACCACAAACTCATCCTCAACATTCATGAGATACATAGTATGTATCATTGCTGTTTGTGCTAAAAAAGCACCACTTATTTGTAACGGCTGTGTAGCGTGCATTTCCATACAATAGTCTTCTACCAGTATAACTGCAAAGAAAATGATACATCAACGTAAAATTGTACCTAGACTTTGTTTAAAAATTGTTAAAACCAGCTGGAAACCAGTTTTAACAAAACCTGTATTATTTAAGTATTTGTTTTGATGCAACAAAACCCATGGGCCAAAGTAAATGTGGACATCTTTACCGCAGTAACTTTCCAAACAAAAGTAGCTTTAGTTTCCAGTCTTTATGATTCTTCATTCGCCCCATCGGAGTTTTAACTGGAAAAAAGTAAACTATATTTTATATCCACCTTTCACCTACCATGGCTTGTTCGAGAACTCACTCAATAGCGCCAATTTTTGCTACTATCAACACAATGGCTGCCCAACATGATATTTCATTTAAAAATGTGTAGGATCTGCTTCAACCCCTATCACAGTTATGTTGAATACATGTATACGAGCCCTAGGTACAGTTCCAAGTAGGCCCAATGCAACATAATGCATCTAGCGCTCACAGGGACACAACGACAAAAATGAGCAATGCTGGACAATGTCAATTTCCCTGCGTAGCAACAGCTAAAGTTTTCTAGTCGCTGTAACCCTGTATGGTGAAAGCTGTAGCGATGGAGTGGTATTTACTGATTCATTTTTGAATGGCACATCCATACACGAAACCAATAACACCCTAAAGTGTTTCACGACATTAAATAAAACTAGCCGGTGAGGTAGCAAAATGCATGACGCCCTGTATGGACGCACAAATGCGTCTGTCCAAATCCCCTGTTGTTTATCTCGCAAAAAGAACCCCAATAAAGCATTAAAGCGTAGTGCGCAATGCATTTTGCGGGCGACTGTACCGATGCATGATGATTTAGCCATATATTACAGCCGGCTTGCATTGTTAGGTGGTTCGTATCCCGGCAGCACTAAACCCCCCAACCCTAGGGCGAGTAGGGAGGAGCTCCGAACCAACGGTCCTAAACAAACATGGCCGTCAGGTTTAATGATTGTCAGCCAATGACGATGATTTTCAATGACTGTTCCATCCAATGCGAAAATGATTCAATTTGTCGAACCCCGTACCCCTGAATGGGAGGCCACACCCTATAAATTGTATTTTTTTAGAGTTTCAATAGTAACTCCTCCCCTTTGTTTATTTGTTGTGTTTTGAATTAGGCGTTCGGCGAAATGGGAAAAATATTTTAATTGTGCTCACACCTTTCGAAGCCCGAATAGATTCCCATGAATTCCATAATGTTATTTTTAGTTGGAGGGAAATGTTTATATACGCGTGCAGTTATCATTGGCGGGGTTTTGGAATTTCATAAAAGGACCTTCATTTCGCATACATTAATATGTTAAAAAAACATTGGTTAATAAATGCACTGAATGATTTGTTTCGTCACAATCTGGTGGGGTTTTCGGAGAGGTGAGAGTTCAAATAATATTGGTGGCGGCCTTTTTATAATGATAATAACAAATATTTGGTATTGGCAGAACAAAGCATTTTTAAAAGAGGGGAAGTTTAAACACGAGTATATAGTGAAGCTCTTTCGAACCACGCAACCATGGAGCTTGCAATGTACGAAGCACTGCAATAACACTGAGACAAACATTTCAAGAAGCTGAATCTATTCCTTGATAGTTTACTATCTTTTGTAGCTACGGCTATGTCGTTCTAGATAATGTTAGGATTTGATCGGTTAGTCGGTAGACATTCTAAACTTGTATTTCATTTTTCGTGGAATTTGTTGAGACTTGGGTGGTTTTCTCACCCATCCTCATACTAAGTAGCTTGACTGTATGATGCAACTACGTAGCTATAGTAGCGCTGGTCGCTAGTTTTTAAATGTTGTTTAAACTACATTTATTTGTTCAACTTTCGATGTATTTTAGTTTTCCTATCCATAGCAAAGCGGCCAAGAACAACAAAACATTATTGGCCACTGCATCTCTT